>JAWQUT010000894.1:65104-96750 GCA_033807755.1 Ellobium chinense
GGGGGGGGAGCGAACATCTCTACTTCAGAGATGTTAGACCTCTCATATTCTCTCCAGTTTTATTTTAACATGTCTTATTTCTTTCTCTTTGATGTAGACATGTCCCAGTCTTTAAAAGAAATCGTTTTTTTAATTTTCAAAGCAGAATGGTGAGAAGGCTTAGGTGCTTCTTTGAAGCCAACCAAAAATCCCGTTCCCGCAAAGAATGACTAATAATATGTTATGCAAGTTTACCGAAAATGCAGTTAAACTGCAATAAGTATATTTTAAACAGTACTGACTCCTTGTCACATCTCCCTAGCAACAAGTAATGATTATCCCTTAACTTGAATGAAACGCACAAACTATCCAAGACATCACTTTATAATGAATAGTCCGCCTAAGCGGGACGCCCGCTTAACGGGGACGATTCGTCGGGAACGGAGCCGTCCCGCTTAAGCGGGCTCCACTGTACCTCAATAACATCAATCATAGCTATCATCATCTAGGCAATGAAATTCTGAGTGTACTGTACACTGCTGTCTGAACAAAGCGAGAAATGTGGAATGTAGTCTAAAGCAAGCATCATTTTATAAACATCAAATCAAGTTTAACTTTCATCAACTAGAAATCAGAAAAAAACTAAAGTGTAACAGGTAAATGGCTATATCGATTTCCAACTCTACTTAAATGCAAAAAATGCACAAAATTGGCCATATTATAATTATAAAAATGTGATGTCAGGAAGCAAAACCATGATAGTGTTCACACATTAATATAAATCATTATTACCAAAGTCCAGATTCTATCTTTTTTGCAAGCTCAAAAGTTTGACAGTTTGTCCAGATATTAAAGCAGCATTTCACCTTCATTCAGAAAAAAAGAAACACTGCCTGGGGCAGAGTCAAAATCTGGTTGATTGTTTTTTCCTGTCTCTCTTCTCTGCTTAGTCAGGAGCATAATGACACTATTGAAAAGTCAAGACTAAGGTCTGTGCTTGTCACCAGCATCACACAATAATGTGCATAAGTGTATCTCCCTGTAACACTGGCAGCCTCTTCAGCCATACAGTTCCTTGCCACTAATAGGTAAGATCTAATATAAGCCTCATCTGTAAGAGAACATGGCTCTCAGCTTAAAGAGGCTGCCGCTGAGACTCTGGTGATGCAAACACATCACGCACAATGAAGTGTGAATAGAGGATTGAGTATTTGCACATGGACGGTGATGAACTTGAGATGAACCCAGAACTCTGGCAAATTTTGTTGGCAATATCCTTGGATTCTCCCACATCATGCCTAGTTTAGAGTTAAGAGCGGAGTTAGAAGTACGGTTAAGGAAGAATAAGCAAATCTGGGACAGTTTTTAGACATTTTCAATATCTAGAAACTCTCATGTGCGCATTCTTTGCTCTAATCCTGACTCCTAACCCTAAACCAAGCACAAGGCTAGAACATCCT
This sequence comes from Ellobium chinense, assembly GCA_033807755.1. NCBI lineage: Eukaryota > Metazoa > Mollusca > Gastropoda > Ellobiida > Ellobiidae > Ellobium > Ellobium chinense. The sequence goes on from JAWQUT010000894.1 coordinate 66,544, forward strand.
GGGATATTCTGCCTGAAGGGAAGTCAAACAATCAGATGAACATGATGCCAGCGTCAGGCAGCAAGAGTACAGTATACTTTAATGGGACTTTCCAAAGATCAGTTAGGGGCAGAGACTGAACCTTAGAAAACCCAGCAAATTTCATGAACAAAGTCAAAAAGCTGATTCACTCCTAAATTCATTCATGCTAATTAGCAGAGAGAATAAAGTGTCATGTGCTAATGCAATCCGCTACTGTAGTGAGGGGAAACAACTCTGCTGCTTCCCCTATAGATAGCCATCACTAAATGCTAGCACTGGTCTTAGACAATCCAGGTGTAGCCTAGACTGTGTGCGACTGTCTGCAAACTGATCTTAACATTTCCAATAAAGAAAAACAAACAATTAATGTTCATGTGGAATTTCCAGCCCATCATAGGCTTAAGACATGAGTGAAACACTGCATTAACTATCTAAAAATTTATTTATGGAAAGTTATAGGTAAGAGCCATATTTGCCTTCACAAGTTTCTTATTGTTATTAATAGACAAATTCTGAGATCTTAAAATCAGTTCTTGATAAGCTCAAATATATCAGGGCCCCACAAACTTGAATTCAAAAAGACCACGTCTCTATTTCAAATCTGTAAAGTACCTGAATGTTATGAACAAAAATTTGATAATGAACGAGAGGACTTGAGACCAGTGTATTACAGCAGGATTATTACAGGATTTTTCCAGGGCAAGAGATTACTGTACTTCACTTAAAATTTATGGATTAGCTTCCCAACATCACAAACAGACTCTGGGCACTTGTACTAGTTGTTGAGAAGGAATGTTTTAGCTTGTAAGCAAAAAAAGTAATTATAAGTTTAGCAGAAAACTTTTCATTTCCATTGTGACCTTTTAAGATGCAAACAAACACAAAGGATCTTAATTTTGTAACCTTTTTCAAAGTAAATAAATGAGCAGTGAAAAGAATAGGACTGGTGCACATGCTTCAAAGTCATTTGAGGCAAAAACTGACTGAAATCCTCTCAAGTAATAGTCTTTCTAGAAAACTGGTACAGCTTTAGTGCAATGGCAATCTACTCTACTTCATGCAATGTAAGTCCAGATAAAGGCAACTTCTGCTCAAGTGCAACATTTTTCCCACATGAAAATGCTATACATGTATTTCTATACAGAAGACACTGGATTCTCTTAACATTTCCAGCCTGTGCTCCTGAGAAGCTGAAAAAAGTAGACTTGGCTGTTATTCCCTTCTAGCTGCACAATCTTTTATGTCAGTAACATCAACATGAAAATAACCACAGCTCTGGAATGCTATTTACTTATACTCTGCATCCTTGTTGACATATAACGCTGCAAACAATAAATTACATCAAAAACTGTTTTATGGTATTAATAATTATTAATTTTGTTCCAAATTTAGAGCTGGTGAAGTATTCAAAATTCATGTGCTAGCACAAAAGATTATTACACCTAAATGTGATGAAGAATTAAATCTCTTTATTCCAATAAAAAGGCTGCACATGATCCTGTTTTTCTCCATGACATTTCCACATGCAATATGATGTTAAAACATCAATGTGGATGACGCATGAATATTTCAGCTTGCTGGTGCTTTCACCAAAAAAACCAATGACGAGTGACACCTCAAAAAGTAGTTTAAGGGCAAAACTTGGTGGCAAATAGTTTGAGTTGACGTAGATATGAAAAAAAACAACTGTACTTAGAGTCTGCCTGCTAATGGAATGACTTTTACTTCCTGCTTGCAAGTGGCAGCAGGGACATTCTATTCTCCCTATAAACACAGGTGTAGGTATGAAGGGGTTGGATTTTAATTTTAAAGGCTTAGATAGGTGCAAAATATGTGTAGACTCAGAATAGGTGAGGTTTAGTTACTCAAGTATAAAATTTGTGGTTGTTGCTAGGTGGGTAAGGTTACCCTGTTTACTGAGTGAAAAGGCCTAAAATATTAGGTTGTCTGCTTCACTGCCTGAATTCTCAAAATCTAACCAGTTCAGGCATTTTTCTTTGTGTCAAAATTTGGAGAAAGAGCTAAACAGCATATTTGGAAAGTGGTTTGAAACGGCACCCCAGGATAAGTTAATGAGAGGACTAAAACCTAATATAGCCAACAGTGAAAAATACATTGGCATCTTCATATCTGTATGTGACCAAGACACGCCTCTGTTTATAGGACCCGGCCCCGCACAGGGAACTACAACAAATAAAAAGGCAGGAATATTTAAAGAGGAAAGCAACATGACGCATCTAATGTATTCAAAATAAATGAAAGGAAATGAGACTAACAACCCATTCCAACTGTATATTTACCTGTCGCTTAGTGAATGAGAAATGTGGAAATAGGCAAACATTTCAAGAGAAATACAGAAACGTGCAAATTTCAAACTTATATATAGGTGATGTTTGCATATAACAGTTACATCACATGGGGCAAAATTTCAGTAAGCCATGGCAAATATGGTAAGTGCCTTTATCTGCCAACAATACTGCATTTGCCTCAGCCTGAGACAAGTAAAGTTAATTCCAATATCTGCCAACACCATTGCATGTGTCTCTGACTTGTCTCTAGCCAAATTAAGGAAAAGTGCTAATATATACAAACACCCTGGTATTTGTCTCTAATTTGTGCCAATATCTGCCAACACCATTGGATTTGCCTCTAATTTGTCTCTCGGTAAGGCACATATAAGTGTCAATATCTGCCAACACCAGTGTATTTCTCTCTAGCCAAGCAAGGTAAATGTGCCAATATCTGCCAATACTGTTGCATGTGTCTCTAATTTCCTCCTAGCTCGGGCAAGTAAATGTGCCAATATCTACCAGCACTATGGCATCTCTCTAGCCAAGGCAAATAAATGTGCCAATATCTACCAACACTGTGGCATTTCTCTCTAGTCAAGGCAAATAAATGTGCCAATGTCTGCAAACACTATTGCATTTATCTGAAATTTATCTCTAACTGAGGCAAGTACACAAGTGTCCCTAGCCATGGCAAGTAAAACTGCCAATATCTGCCAATACCATTGCATTTGTCTCTAGCCAAGCAAGTGCCAATATCTGCCAACACCGGTGCATTTCTCTCTAGCCAAGCAAGTAAATGTGTCACTATCTGCCAACATCATTGCATTTGTCTCTAATCTGTCTCTAGCCAAGGCAAATAAAAGTGCCAATGTCTACCCCACACCACTCTATTTCTCTCTAGCCAAGGCAAGTTAAAATGCCAACATCTGCCAACACTATTGCAAGTCTCTAAATTGTCTCTAGCCAAGGTAAGTGTCAGTATCTGTCAATTCAATGGCACTTGTCTTTGATCAAGGCAATGCCAATATTTGCCTATACCCTTAAATGTCTCTAGCCAATATCTACCAATATCATTGCATTTGTCTCTGTCTCTAGGCAAGCCAAGTTAAAGTGCCAACATCTGCCAACACTGTTGCATTTGTCTCCAATTTGTCCCTAGCTCAGGCAAGTAAATGTGCCAATATCTGCCAACACTACTGCATTCATCTCTAATTTGTTCCTACCTCAGGCCAGTAAAATAGCCTATATCTGCCAGCACTGCTGCATTTGTCTCTAATTTGTCCCTGACCAAATCAAACAAATGCCAATATCTGCCAACACTATTGCATTTGCATGTAATTTGTCTCTAGCCGAGGCAAGTGCCACTTCCTGCCAGCATTTCTTTCAAACTTGTTCCCAACTCATGCAAGTTGAGAATTTGCCAATATCTTCCAACACTGCTGCGTTTGGCAAGTAAATGTGCCAATATCTTCCAACACTGCTGCGTTTGTCTCCAATTTCTTTTTAGCTCAGGCAAGTAAATGTGCCAATATCTTCCAACACTGCTGCGTTTGTCTCCAATTTCTTTCTAGCTCAGGCAAGTAAATGTGCCAATATCTTCCAACACTGCTGTGTTTGTCTCTAATTTCTTTCTAGCTCAGGCAAGTAAATGTGCCAATATCTTCCAACATTGTTGTACTTGTCACTGATTTGTCCCTAGTCAAGGCAAAATAAAAGGGCCAGTTTCTGCCAACATTCTTTTCTTTGTCTCTGGCTTTGCACCCCAATTTTCACCCACATTTCCTACAAAACTTAAGTGTAAAAAATAGTCTCTATTCTTCAAAGTTATGAAGAACTGATGTATTTCATTCACGCTCTTTTTTTTTTCTGTGTAGAATTCCATTACATCAATCTTTACAAAAGGAAGATGCCAAACATAAGGGGAAAAAAACCCTGCTATTTCAACTTCTCTAAATGTGGATCTATGGCCCTTTGAGCATTTCATTTGTACCACCATGAAAACCCAATCCTTCAGATTGAAGACTAAGACAATGTGAATCACTCCTGTCTAAGCATGACATTATAACCTCTTAATATCTGGATCGCAAAGTCCAACACCTGTGCTGCAAAATTTTCCCTTTGCTCAGCAGATGATGTGACCTTTTAGTATGATTTTCCTTAAAGTTTATGAGCTTCCGACCTCGCACTGCGCCATGTCGGCCGAGAGGTCATCCTGAAAGAGACTTTCTTAATAACTACAGCATTTGCTAGCAGTGGCTGTACTCCTGCATAAAACGACATCACAACATAGAAACAAGGGGAGAAGACTAAACTGGACTACAGAAACACACAAGGAACCACCGCTAGTCATGTGTAGCTACAGAAGATCAGACCTCACCAGAGCAGCTATAACCTCATGCACAGTATCTGCCGTAACCGGGAAATGACAGAACAGGAGATACAACAACAGCAGCCCCACAATGCAGGAGTACAGACTGTGAATAGCCTAAGTCAGAATGGACATCAAAAGAAGTGGACAGATCTGTTTGAACCTAAGAAAACATCAATATCAAAGCAAGATGAAGAGGAAATGATGATAGTGACTGATCACATATTACAGTAGGTATGCTATACACATAATCTCTGCAATGTCAGATCCATATCAAGTAAAGAGAAGAAACACAGATGGATCACTTAATGAGAGACTCCTTCATAAGCTTGACATTTACAGAAAATTAATACAAACAGACCGAAGAACATAGAAACTGAAAAAAACAACAACAAAATCTTTAATGTAAGGAGGAAAGTCATTCACAAAGCCACTTGCATATTTTGTACTGTCATTAGACACAATGTATTTGGAGGCAAAGTAAATAATATACAGTGGAACCCGCTTAAGCAGGACACACGCAAGCAGGACGCCCGCTTAAGTGAGACGAATGCATGGGGAACGAAATTTTTGCATGTCTGGCAGAAAATGATTAGAACTAACCCCTTTGTCAGCGAGAAAAATGACAGTGCCTCTAATACTGGTGGCTCCACAATGGCCAATAGTATTTAAAAAAGAAGAGGACCACATCATTTCGGGACACTGTTGTCTCAGTAATGCAAAGCGAGCATTATGGAAGCTTTTGTATGTGCTACAGATCCACAGGTTGTTTAAGTCCATCACTGTATTTGATGTTACAGCTGTAGGGATTTGGTACATATCCTAAACACCTCACAGGTAGACTGGACATGTGAAGTGTTTGTGATTGGTTGCAACATGGCTCCTCACATCCCCAAGATCAGTCAGAGATGTTGGGATGTTTCCATAAGCAGGTGACTGGAATAAAACTGGAGCCAGACAATGCCACATGTTACTCTCCACTATCAGGATCATGACAGAAACAGACTCGTGGCATCTTGTGAAGAGTCTGCATGAAGGCACAAGAGACACAAACAGGCCCATACTGCTGTTATTATCTACAGCACTGAATACAATATATCTATGTGGACACCCTAATGCACTGGACCATGAGGCTGAGGCCTCTCCAGGTTGATAACACTTCTGACAAAAGTATTTTTAGCTCTTCTCCTACATCTGCACAGACACATAGCTAGTGTTTCTCATAGAATTCATTTCAGGTTACTTCACTGGAATTCTTCAATGTCTTCCGGCAGGATTAAAATACAGCTAAAAATAAAAATAAATCAAATAAGAACAGAGGAAACGACAAGGTGCACTAGGGTGCAGAACAAGCAGAGGCTGGTAAAATCTAAAGAATATTACTAGCAAGCAGCATATTTCAAGACTGATAAAACTTCATGAGAAATGCATGTTACTGGGAGAAAAGCATAACGTTAAAAAAATTATCCATCAGCTACCGTAAAGAAATTGTTCCACAGCAACCGTGAAACAAACATTTCATGAACGTAAGCAGAGCAGGGTGCTTGAAGATGGGAATCACCAAAACAGAACTTGCAACAATAATAAATATATTAGAAATGGTCCAATGCTCCAGGCTATAAAAAGGCTTCAAAAAATCGAAACTACGTTAAAAGAGGATCCTATTATGAATTCTTGAAATTCCTTAAAATACCTGAAAAGAAATAATTCCAGAAGACACTAATAATTTTCATGACAGCACTGCCTAAGATGCATCACACAAAAAGCTAAATTTGTACTTAAAGCCAGTGGGATAAAATAGATTTTCTGAGCCTTCTTTACAATAGCTTCCCATAAAACCCAGACTAAAACATTTAAATCTTCTGTAGAGGACAACTGACAGGAAGCACCTTCTTCACCTTCTCCTCCCATGACTTTCAAGACAGTGTCATTTAAGAAGCACTGCACATATTACTTAAAAGAACTGCAGTGCTGGACATTCCAGTGAGAGCTGTAGGAAATGTGGCATATTGTGGAATACAATGGCATTAGGTATAGAAAACAATATCTCCAGTTTTGTAAGTCATATTTAATTTAAAAAAAACAAAGTTGATGATCTCATAAGAGATATTGTCTCTGAAGCTGATTGTCTCTGTCATCAGATGTGATACTGGTGCAATTGCTGATTATGTCATTGGAGATTATAGTTGATGCCAGCTGTGTCACTGAATGTATGCTGCACCAAAGCCAGATGTCACTGGAGACAATCATGTCATAGACACCAAATGCTATCTGTCACTATACATGAAGTTGTCAGTCGAACTAATGATGTCGTTGAAACTAATGGTATCTGTAAAACAGGCATGATGCTGCTGCATATGCTGATGGCATTGCTGAGAATGCTGACAAAAGTTGATGCTGCTTCACGTCAGAAATGATGCTGTTGTAAAGTCTGACACTGTCACTGAAGAATCCTGAGGCTGATGCGGTCTGTCATCGAACATGAATGCTGATGCAAAAGCTGACGATATCGCTGTAGGGGGCTGTCGTTGGAGTGTCCTGTTGTCACTGAAATATAAAAATGTAAAGTCAGTTAAAGGCTTGGTAGGGGATGAAAATATTGAGATCATTTTTTTCACTGTGTGTTCTCACCTTAAACTTTTTCATTTGTCTTTCACTGTGTCCAATCTACAGGTCCTGATGAAGTGTTCAACACATCGATTAATTCATATAAACTGTTCAGTTTATTTGAAACGTCTACTCGATGGAAATGAAATATGCAACAGAACTCATAATCTTCAACATCAATTTTCACCCATGCACTAATCTTATCAGTTTGTGCAACCAGGGTTTCATTCAAATTCGTGGTTATTGCAGTAGCTTTTCTTTTTTAAATTAGTAATCCAGATTTTGTGAGACTCACATTATTTTCAACTAACAACTGAATGGGGATCTATAGCCAACATATCCTACTCCTGTGAAACTTTAATGTTAAATATATTACATAGTAATTTCACCAGTGATATTTGAGAAGCCGAATTTCTTGCCCTTGACTAGAACTAATGATAATTTCTTGCCCTTAACTAGAACCAATGATAATGATATTTTTCTCTCTTGTAGCCAAGCAATGCCCGCCCATGTGATTTCACATCTTATTCCAACAAGCAAGACTTCTGGATAACTTTCATAACTACCTGGGGATGCATACAAAGCCACTGCCACTTTACACACAATGATAATTAGCCTTCTGACAATATCTTTCACTGCCTGTATAGCCAAGAATCCATTTAAAAGAAGAGTGGACCTAGGACCATGTGAATGCAATCTTTGCCAAGACAACACTTCTACGTCAAACCATGTGGGTACTCAGGCACATTGCTCTAGAATGATAATTCATGCAAAAATACTTTCCCAAACTTTCCCACAACTATTATGAGTAATAGAAATGGCACAGAAACTTTGCAGATAAAGTTACTATCCATCTAAATGATACTATAAAGAATCTTTCTATCACCTGAAATAAGGAAACAAATCCATCAAAGTCTAGAAAGTATCTATGGCTATTTGCAGATGGGGTTTGCCTTCCAACGGAATATTTACAGATGTCACCGTTTTAGGGAGTTTCATTCTTTTTTCATAAATTCAGAGAATTTCCATTCCACTACATTTCCACAATAAATAGAACCAACTAATTAGATTTAACATACCTTGTTGAGCAGTCCCGGTGATACAGGCAGATGAAAGTTAGGGTGGGCAGAATAGAACTTAGAGATATATAGGGGATGTCACATAGGAAATGGTGCGCTTGTAGTTGCCCTCACCTTCTACATGTCTTCATGCTTAGAGCAACTGTGGTGATACTTCTTTTTTCAAAGTTGTCCTTGTGATTCTGTTTGGAGATATGTAGGGGAAGGCACACAAGAAATGCAGTTGCCCTCCCCTTCTACATGTTTTCATGCTTAGAGCAGCTGTGATGATACTTTTCTTTACCAATGGCCTTATCTTGCCAACCTTTGTGTTGTCCTTGTGATTTTATTTCCTACAGAGAAAGAACAAAATTTATTTACATAAGATCATAAGATAAATGATCACTTTTAGAATCAGTAGTAAACAAAGTATGATACAGTATTGCAAGCTTATATGGGAAAACTGAAAGCAAACAAAAAACCAGAGTACGCAAAGTTGAACACCAAGAGATTCTGCTTACATTCACAGGCAAAAATGCATATTTCATTTTAAACATTTAAACCTGTTTTTATGAGAACAGATCTAGGCTTAAAGTTTTGATGACAGTTTTTCAGAATGGAGTATCACATAACTTTTGTTGGCCAAAACGATGCTTGAAGGATGTGTGTGTCTAGTCTTATCTACCTACAGAGAGAATCTAAATCCGTGACCATCATGATTTGTTTGATATCATAGTTTTATTTCTCATAGTTTTTCTTGCAACTGCTTCCATGCAAAATGAACGGGCTCTACACATATTTGTAAGGTCAATGCTTATGCTCATGCAGAATGAACATGCTCAGGGAAGAGGGTTTGAAGGGGAAGAGGGTTTGAAAGGGAAGATAGTTTGAAAGGGAAGAGGGTCTGAATTTCTGAGATGGTCCCTTGAAATTTGAGTTTGAGAGTTTTACAGTATGATCAGTGAAATTTGCTTACTTTGTAAAAAGTCTTCTGGATGATAAGTGTTGGGCTCAGCCTTAACCTCTGCTTCTTTAATTTGACCATAGCAAAAGGCTCCAGGTGAACCAATAGCCATCTGTGGACAAGGAAACACAGTTTTGTCATCACAACAAACGTAGACAGTGGACTGCTTCAACTCACAACATTAGATAAACTTAATGATTCACAGCTTGAAAAGGAGATCACAATGTGAGCAGATGGAAAGTGTGTTAGTGTAACAAGAGAACACTGGGCTTTCATATGTAGAAGTTAGGGAAAAATATTTAGTTAATGGGAATATAAGGATTGAATTGTTATGAAGTTTACGTCCCTGCTGTGCAATTGTAGCACACCCAGCTTGCAAGCTGATGGCCATGGGTTCAATTCCCAACAGGGATATGAAATTTTATAGTCGTGTTTTTTTGGCCTTACTACTCAGAATTGATCTTTAACAGTGAATCTGACCAAACTCCATAGTGGCACATTTTCTGAATACATGTAATGTATAATAGCTTATGAATTATCACTTTTATGCTCAGATTTCCTCCTCCTAACTAAATGAGCTGCTAGCCTGTATCAGGGTTACAATAGCAACAACCGGGTAACTTTGCACGGTACTTTCAGACCATCTTAATTTGTTTCAAATGAATGATAACATTTATATAACAGTATAACTTAAGTCATCACATGACAATTTAAGAAACAAAATTTCTACAATGGTTTTTATTTATTTCTGGTCAAGGAGAGGGAGAGTAGTTCCAAACAAAATGATTAACTACTGAACGAAGATTTTTGGATTATCTTTGATATCTCCAAAACAGCAATGGCAACCCTGCATTATGCTAATCTACTCAAAAGTAATTCATAAACAGATACTTATTTCTTGATAAGTCTGCTATCCAACTATTAAGAATATATATTCTCTATGCTTCAGACAGAACCAAGCCTGTCGAGCTCTGAAGGAGCAGTAAAGTAAATATGATTCTGGCAAGACTGCAACATCTTAAGATCCTAAGATTTTTAAGAATACTTTTGTGATGTCCAGTCAAAATCCTGGCCCTATATGATTGATCACTTCAGTTATAATTATTATGAAATTCAGTTGACAAAATAGGTAAGGAGCTGAATAAAGAAAAACCACACAAACTAATTTAAATAATAGCCAATCATTTCAATCTGATGTAACCACCCACCTGAAACCTTCCCTTAAAACCATCCTAAAATCATAATATACCATATGATGCTGCACTAATTGAGGAATGATCAGTATGATGTAAAGCTTCTGCATACCGTACTCAATGCACATGATCACACTAAGCAAACCCCATTTTCTTCCACCTACTACATTCATAACTGGGCAATTCCAGCAGAATGCCATGTCAGTTACGCTAATTTCTGAACAGCCTTGACTTAACAGCAACCAGTTTCGGTTTATATCTAAAGACTAGATTCTCCCCTGTTAGAAGCTATCAAAATTGATTACGATAGAGTCAAAGCTTTTCAGAATATAGCGTAAATGACGTGGCATTTTGCTGGAATTGCCCAACTATCACATGTTTACAACAAATAGGTTCTGGAAGGCCAGGCATGTCACTTAATGCTGAAAGCACAACTGTGAGAATCTTTTCATTTCATTGTAAGCCGCAGATGTATCAAACAAGTTATGTGAGGAAATAAAAAAAACTGTGGACTTTGCCTGATTTACATAGCTGAGTTTGACTACTGAATTAGAATGACCATATGCGTAGTTCTGACAGATGCGTCTGGAACCACTGACATTTGCTGGCAACGCCCCAAAAAGGAGGATGTGTTATATTAGCGGATCATTGGAATTGCACACAACAGTGATCTGGCCTATTAATAGGTGCCAGAAACCTGATGGAGAAATTCGAGATAAAAGGAATGAAAACAACAGATGATACTACTGACAAATGAGGAGGGACCCTCAAGCACAGCTTTCATGGAAGGAAAGTGCACGAGATAACAACGGTTCTGAGGCATGCTGTAATCATGATGCAATGCAGTTGCCCTGCATTTCCTAGGTTAAGAGCTGTTAGTGTGCAGTCTGTTTGTTGAGTTATTACACCTAGAAAAAAAACCAAAAAACAACAACATAAGAACAGAAATGATAGCCTAGGCAGCACGGAATATCTGTATTTCCTTGACCGCACTGGTAAAGTTTAATTACCATCTTTATTTACTGGTGCTGGCCATTACCAAGGCCAGTGCTAACTGGCAGAGGAGATTTGTTTTTGTGAGAGCAGTATTTAGTTGCTTCGCCTTTCAAGGCTAAGAAGTGGTTACTATTTGTTCTCTTAATTCGTGTTTTCTTTATCAATTTTTTCTCATGTTGTTTGCCAAAGGAACTATCTTTATAGTTCTGTATGGAGCAAGTTGGCCTGGACAGATTTGATGTATAATATAATATCGTTTGATGATATCTGAGCATTTATCTTCAGACGCCTTTGGTGATTGCAATGAACAGAACGCCAAAACTTTGGATCTGATACAAAACAACTCCAGTGGCTCGTATTCGAAACAGATCATGGTTATTATTTAATTCTGACTTGTTAACGCCTCCTCTATCTTTGGACATCTCATTTAGACAAAGACACCAATAGCTAATCGACATTCTCAATCGCCAGTATCTTAAGCTAAACAATGTGGTTGCATGGTTGCAAACTTGCATGAGGTGGCAATTTATTTGCTGTCAGACCTTGATTTTGTCCCCTCTGTATATGTTTTATTTCATGATATACTGGTGGTTCATATCTTAGAATCAACGCTCTTTTCATTTATTTATGCTGTCATCATCACCAGTCCATGGATTGACCTACGAAATACAGTAACCTACGCTTACTCACAGCTCCTCACAAAACTCCTTTATAAAAGAAATTTTGATTTAAAATGACTTGCAAATTATCAAGTGTCAGTAACTACGCATTTCTCTGTGGACAATGATTCATTTACTTTACTGTAGAGACAGAAAGAAAGCTATTTTTTTTTTAATCGCGACACATGGCGGGGTTACACAGAAATTGCGAATTTTCGGACCGTGGATAAGCACAAAAATGAATGTTGGAATAGAACCACCTCCGCTGACTGCTTCATGATACATGGAGCAAAATCTGATGTTGTGAAGGATCAAGAATGACGGCTGATAATTTGTTTTGTTTGGATAACATGTCGGTGAAGGTACCTAGCTATAGGCAGTGAAGGATATGGTCTTAATGCTACTGATGATACATTATTGTGGCCGTATGCATAATCCATGTGTTAGTTAACCTATTGTGTAAACACTTCTAATGTTTTGGGAGCTTCCCGTGTACTGAGATAACTAACATAAGGATTATGCATACAGCCACTGGTCTGTAAAATGGCAGTCTCAGCAGATGCTGCCTAGGGGACTGAGAAAATAATTAGGTGACTTCATCTGCCAGGGTAAAAACAGTGTGAAGTTACATGAATGGGCATCAGATCGGATACGAGACTTCTATGTCTAATTAGTAAAGACAATATGTGGTTCATCATGGTATCCCACTACCGTACTCACCAAGTAATCTCGAGTAGAACAGAGTTTAAGGTTAAGGTTTGGGAAAATTCTGTATGCGCACGAGTTTTAGAGTTAAATGGGATCGTTTCAAAATATAATGGGGTATGGATAATGCTTGCACCTTGAGACCAACCAAAAGTGTACTTAGTATTTGCGTACTAAGCGTATTCGTGTTAGATGTGCTCCCATGATAAATGTCTAGTCTCTCTCTGCTATCTTTCTTTGTTGTCCTATTCTTCTTATTATTGCATATTATTGTTATTGCCATTATCACTATCCTCAAACAAACAAACCAATGAACTAACAAAAGTCGAGGAATAAAACATTAACCCTACCTGGCTAAGACAGAAAGAACAACCCAGTGCAACCAGAGCAGAACTAAGACTGGAAATTCACTGACCTCCCTACCTTATGATACAGTCAACTCCGCCTAATCGCCCTCCGTTTAATCGTCTTTTCTGCTTAATTGCCTTGTTTCCCAGGGAACCAAATTTTTTCTATATAAAAGTCACTGGATAATTGCCGCTCACTCCGGATAATCGACCACTCTTCAGCGCCCGTGAATTCAAAGATCAGCGGTTGAAGGGTTACAGCTGACAAACAAATAATGTACACAGACGGTTTAACAGCGCGACAGATGGTAGACCGGTTGACTGAGTGACAGCTGCCACCCCGAAATAGGTGTGATAAGCCTTTCCTCCCCACCTCCCCCTCCCCTTGTCCCCTTCGTCCCACCCTACTCATCACTGCCTTTGCCTGTCCGATAATGCTAATGCGCCGAAAGCCATACAGGGTGCTTCAGAACGCCGCTCGCTGAAACAGTCCCCCAAGTGATATATTTTTAGCCGCGCTGTCCGAACCGGCGGCTGACTGTTACCTTCAATCATGGGTGAAAGGTCAGATTCGTGCTGCCTTTGATGTTGACTACTACTAGTGGTACTGATTAGGCTGCTAGGCGTAACCTAGAAGTTTGTTCAACCAATGCCTCGGAACAAGCATTGCACTTAGAGTACTTGCCACTTGAACATAGGAAATAACATTGTCAAGATCTGGAGAGAGTATGTTTATCTCCTTTTTCCGAAACTTTAGAAATTTCCGAAATACCACTAATTTAAGACATGCAGTCAAGAACTTTTTGATAATGGTGCTACGCAGTCAAGACCTTTTTGGTAATGGTGCTAAAATCAGCAGAATTTTACAGAATTCCTGCTGACCAAACAAAAAAAAAAATCAAAGTCTATGATTGATGGTTGCAGCAGCTAGTAGTTATTCTGTGCAATGCAGCGCAATATCAGTGAACGAGCAAATGAGTTGGTGAAAACTTCAATAGTTATGTCGGATGTTCTTGCCTAATCTAGACTGTAGATATACAGAATTATAATAATAATATATGCATATTACCACTCATAAACGCGTACACATTCATCTATCCACAAATCCACAAACATCCCAATACACACACACAAACACGCACACTAAATCGCTCACAGACCTGCACAGTCATGCCCATACATATTACAATAAAATCCCATATAAAACATGCCCTTGGTGAACTTATTATTGAGGTATACGTGATATACTTGTTAATATGTGCCTCATTAATTAAATGATAGAATGATAATGAGTCCGTGCACGTGAAATTCAATCTTAATACCAAGGTAAGTTACACTTATTAAATGAATCAACATTTAATATCGAGGTTCCTCTACATGTTCACATAGGGAGATAAATCAACCTTTATTTACTCTCAAGGGAATATGTTTTATAATGTCTGTTAATTTCAGTATTACATATTAATCAGCTGCATGTGGGAGAAGAGGAAGGGGAAGTCAAGATATTAAGTTATCAAAAAAAAAAAATATATTGTATCAATAGGTATACCTCTTTACCAAGTATGAAATCATATGCGCTAATTCTTAAGTCCTTGATAAGTATAACATATACTTTTTTCATGCACCAAGGGGCATTTGATACAAGAACTTTATTTAATGAAATGATAATTACAAAATTTTTAATAACAAGGTAGGTCTGATCATGGGTTCCAGCTTCTAATGCTAAGATTACAAAGATCTTTCCCTCTTCCCCGAGCGAAGAAGCCCGCATAGTGATATAGATCTATGGATTACATTGATTCCGTGGGGATACCCTACAGAATGAGCAGTTTGATGAAGTAGATTTTGGTCATTAAAACAATTTTAGTGCCAGGAACGTCATTTTCTCCATGCTCCACATAGAGCTGATTACTAGCCTCGGCCAATGTTATGCACGAATATGCACTTTGACCTCCCAGCCTCGCCAGGTGCCCTCCGACTGATGACATAGGCGGTTATCGGACTTAGAGCAATCCGAGGTTCACGCGGAAGATCTGAAGAACCCTATAGTCTCCTCCCCCCACGCCTTGATTGCGCCTGTCTGGTGGATTTGGGTTAGATCAGAAAAGGTGTCATGTGGATGAACGGTCTATCCCGACTGTGCCATCCAACTCCTTATTGTCTGCTGGGCTATTGCAAGGTGGCCAATGAGAGAGACCGCGGAGATCAAACATTTTGTGCTCTACAACGTCGTTAATTTAAACTCAAATCTGTCCTGAGTCTGGCAACGAGAAAGTGTCAGTGTACGATATCAAACCACTGCATCAAAGAAATTTAACCCCATTACCAAAAATATGGCCGAAATTACCTTCTCCGCCCACTTGCTACGCGATCCGGAGGTAGGGCGATTAAGCAGAGTCAACTGTATTAGTAAGACGGGTCTGGCTACAACTTAACAGAATCCCACTGTAGACCAGGCTCACCTGATTCCCTCACAGGATAGTGATCGAAGCCACAATGCTCTCTTGCTCAATGCCTGCATTGGCCTTGCATGCGCGTCACAGCGGCACTCGTGCTGCACATCTGAAGGTGGCGAAGAAAAATCTAGTGCAGTGGGCATCAAGCGAAGTTATACTGGAATGGACAAACATATAGATGGAATGTAACCATTTGTTTACAACACTCGGGTGATTGCTGAGTTGACTTTTGTTGGTTTCGACATACAGGTAAAGCACAGTGTTATTCTTAACATTCTGGTGAAGCACAGTTGTTATTTTTAACATTCTGGTGAAGCACTGTGATGATCTCATGAGGGAATCAGTGTTATTTTCAATCTCCCAGTGAAACACGATATTTTTAATATAGGAATGAAGCACAGTTGAATGTTGTTTATTTTAACATATATGCTTGATGTTCTTATAATATGGCTTACTGTATTTTACTGACTTTCTCTCTTAGTCTTAGTCTATACAGTTTACTGTTTGTATTATTAGTTCTTTATCCCGTGCATGCAAATATAACTTTTTTACACATTAACATGGCATTCTGTACATGAACTATTCTTTATTATGGCAACAGTTATGAATTAATAATCCATACTTGACAATACAGAAGCGGTATTAGAACTCTGGCACTGCTGAATGCCTGCAACTGCTACATTTGTTAACACTGTAGTGCTACAACTGCAGAATAATGAGTGCACTCTGCGTTTTTTAACCGATATTAAAATGCACTTGGCAGAGTAAGAGTTCAAAAAGTTAAAAATGACCCGACCCCCCACCCCCTCCCCAACCCTCTTTCCAGTATGAACTTTTGGCTTTCTCTAACAATGGCACCGATTTAGTCGAAATATCGATATAGTCCATGACTTGTCTATGACTAAATGAACTGTATCATTATCATCGCGGTGCTGTCCTTCGAGATAGCCGAACTTTTTAAGAGGATAGAAATAGAAAAAAACAAAAAGTAGAGAAATGTTGCAACAAATAGTGAATGTAGGCAGTAAATGTTGACATGTAATCATGTTAAAAAAAATAATTCTAACCCAAACAAACTTGCACGCACTCATGGATGACCTGATATCGACACAAACACAAAAGACCAGTTAGACCTAGTCTAGATATAGATCTACTCATCCAGTCTAGATTCTGATTCATCAGCGGATAAGAGTTTAACAAAGGGCAGGAAAACATGCAGAAGAAAAAATAAGAACACAGTATATCAGCACTGAAACTGGTTGATGTAGACTGGATGCGGTGAACTAAAAGATAAGATAAATTTCCAACACACGCACGGCACTCACGTCACGCTTGACATTACTGATATGACCTGATCTCGACACAAACACAGTTTGAGTCAGAGATGGATAAAATCTAAGTTAGATGAAGTATTCACTATGTAGTATTATGTAAAGTTCAGAAAAATATCAGGCAATCTGTTCTTGAGAATTGGGGAAGCCAGAGGGGAAAGTAAGGTTAGGGTTTGATAATAAGGAAGTATGAGAGGAAATTGTTTAAATATTTATTATAATCTTACACTACAGTACTCTAGACTTTGGACTTTAGATAGTCATTTTTCTCTTTCTAAGAAGGGCCTATGTGATTATACTAGATCACTCTGTTAGTCATGCTCATGCTTAGCTAAACAGGAAGTGAAGGTGAAAAGTATTAGGTTTTTTTCTTCAGATAAGAAAGTGACTCTGGCTGGCACTTGCTACTCATATCTTTCATTGAGACAGTTGGTCTTTGCAAAATCCTGAGAACATATAGATTAATTCCTTCTATATTCTTTCACCTTACTGAACCTCACTCTCCTAGAAAACCCTCGTAAAACAAAAATACCCAGAACAAACATACCTCAACAAAGGAGGAGAGGAGAGCATCAGAAGAGGCACGTGTTTGGACATCTGGCCCACACTGGGGACCAACAATGGAGCAAAGAGATTGCCACTGCTGACAAGGCATTCCACTTGTACAGTTGGGTCTCAACCGAAGCAACAAGAAACGAGCAGCCAGGAACTGCAGACTAAGAACAATTTGATATAAGTAAGGGCCACCTTGCAGCACATGCAATTCATATGACCAGCCAAGTGTCAAAGTGAATAGTGAATAGAACGAGTGATTTAAAAGAGAATTGGAAAACCCTCCGGAGGGAAGAACAAGTAAGTACTGTGAATTGTGAAAGAATATTCTGGTATTTCAGTTTCACTGGAAAGTGAACTGTAGGTAGTGAATAACGTGATTAAGCAAGTGTAGGTGATTTAACTTACATGAATTGCTAGTTAAATTTAGCGGGATCCCAAATTTTTTTGCAAAGAGTGAAAGTGGGAAAAATTGACTAGTCACATTTTACACAGCTGTGTTTGATATGTTTTCATCTAAGTTGCTGGAAGTCAGACCACCTAGGGAAGAGTAGGTTCTTCTATTTTTATTTTCTCTGTCTCTCGTTTTTTGTAGTTCGGGGAGGAAGAGGTGTGTTACGGCTCCCGGTACCTCAGTGAGGAGCATACTAAATTGAACTGTTGATGTTTTGTAGTGATGCTTGTAAATATTACCGATGTGACATGTAGGTGACAGCTAAGATGACAGACTGCAAAATATGAATTGACAAATGACATGGACGATGCCTTGTCTTGACCAAAGATGATAGTTTAGTTCTGACTTTGACAGCTGTAATTCAATTGTTTCATTGATTTCATGATACCATACTATACTTTTCATTTCATTCATCTGTACATTAGCACTATTAACCTAACACTCAATCACTTATCGTCGATTTCATTCTTAGAATATATATAACAATTTATAAAGATAATGTAAAGTTATTGATGGTGACTGATAGCGTTAGGTTACTTACATCACTAGAAGTTAGACTAACCCAGAACTCTGGAACAGACAAGTGGACCTAGATCTAGATCTAGAATAGTGGAGACTTCTAGATCTAGCTCTCGAGTGAATATAGACTAGTCTAGACTAGACTAGAGTGGGTAGGACAGTGCTCGTCACGTTTTTACATATTCTGATATTCTTATTTCTGTCCCGATTAAGCAACTGGCTATTCCCTTCATTTTTTAGTAGTATGAACCTTCTTTCATCGATTTAAGACCAATTTTTTGAAATTCTTTGAGATAATACGCCAAAAAAACAATGTTTTATAGACACACCAAAGAGGTGGTTCAAGTTACAAAAGTAGGACAGTGCTCGTCACCTGGTGAAACATGAAATCGCCCATTCAGAAGCTTTTAAAAACAAGCAGAGTTTGAGGATCTCAAATATACATTCCCCTGCCAAATTTCAACTAGTTTTGTGCACTGAGAAGAAAATTATGACGATTTTTGTTAACCCTGTAAATCTACCACGCCTGCGATCAGGCCATTAGACCTACGGCAATGGTTTATTGATTTTTTTATGAGGGGAGCAGTCATTGTTTGAGATGCTAGACTGTTTGAGTCTTGTCTGTGCATAAATCTCTAGTTTCAGATGTAAGTGAGATAAAAGTTAAGAATTTTAGTCAGTTGAGTTGATATTGGATGTGTTCATGCAATGCAGTGAAAAGCATTGAAAGAACAGAGGATAACAGGAAAATATAACCCCAAAAGAATTGGGAACACTGAGCAAGTTTTGTTTCCTTACAAGGAAATTCAAGCAGAAATGTTGTCCATGGTCATATTGATGGAGGAACAGGGAATCTCAGATGAAGATGAAGAATATAAGAGGACTTTTGAATTTGAATAACCTGTGTAAATACGTAAGTGCCGTGGGAGATGGGAAGCCCCGGTATATCCTAAAGAGGATGTAATTTCTGCAACCTTCTCTTTCAACACGTGAAAATATCAAACATCCAGATGCTGCAGGATGTGTGACATTTTCACTGGTAAAAATAGCAGATCTATACCGTTTCTTCTGGCCTCATCAATGGCTTTGGTAGAAACATGAGTGCTGAGGTTATCAAGTATCGGAAGGCAAGAGCGTTTGCTTCCTATGTTTGGCATAAAACACTCTACAAACGGTCAAATTAGAGAAAAACCAACTCTGCATTGTTAAATCCTGATTTCATAGTGTTAAACCTCCATAGGCTCGGCAGACCATCAGCGTAGGAGTCACGTAGCAGCTTGCTTGAAAATCTTATGAGTGGAGGCAGGGTTTGTCTGCTGGCAGAAATGACCATGTTTGCTGTGATATGGCCACTTACTTTTAGATCAATCTTGAATACCTGGCGAATACCCTTCTTGGCAATTTCTTTAGCTCCTGACCCGCTGACTTTTCCTCTAAATCCTGTTTCGTCTATGTAAAAATCCTGGTTGGATCGGATGAAATTTTTTCCAGGGCTGATTTTAGTAGCTGAAAATAAAAATCCAGTTGCTGCTGCTGGACACCAGCTCTTCCGTAATCCAGTGGATGAGATGTCCGCAAACTCAGCTCAGAATTTCTCTTAAGAAAAGCCTTGACTCATTTATCAGATGGCCCCATATCCAAATTCATCGATGTTTTCTTGCCTGAAGCCTTGACCACCTCACATGCCAGTGATTTCAGCATCTTCCTAGTAAGTGGAAATTCTCTTGCTGACATAGATTTCAAACAGCCTACCAAGGCCTCCTCAGTTTTGCTGACCATATTTCCTGGCCACCTCTGACACAGACTTCCCTGCTTCTCCTTCCCCCACCGCTTGTTCCATGAGATGAGAGTCATGTGTTTTCTGACTTTTTTTTATCTGGATCTAAAAAATGTCACATGTCACTTTTCGGACCCATACCCGTTTGTCTTTTTTTAGTGGTCGACTATGTGCTATTTTATACAGCTCTTATGATTTTTTTCATGACATAATGATTGGATGGCTGACTGACTGACTGACTGATATGGTGAATTATGATTTGTTTGCCCTGTATATAGGTTGACTAATTATGCAAATAGACCTTGGATTGAATTTTCTGAGTATGTATGTTTTGAGAGATGAATGATTCACTGAGTAAGATTGTTAATCTGCATCAGTCCTGTCATTTGTCACTGTATAAAAATTGCCCATGCACAGTTGGGGTGTGGCTTGGTTTTGAATAAAATTAACTTGTTTCAAAAAATAAAATTGTTTTAATCCCCACCCATCCCACACTTATTTTTTTAGAGAAATTTAGCCTCACTCATCTTAGTTCTCAAGTACAAATTTCCCTCAACAGCTGCTCAATAGATATAGTTCTAGCAATGCTCGCATATAGATTGGACCCATTCATGTATTTCTGATAGAATCTGTTGGTGTAAAGTAATGACAGTCCAACTTCATCCTTTTTCCTTTACGTTGATTTCAGTGGATTTCCAACAATGAACACCTCCCTTCTTTCACTTTCTTAGTTACTCAATGTAAATAACATGGAATGACCCAGGTTGAAAAAGTGATGCGGGTGTTTGAAATATTTCTCAATTCTCTGCAAAAGAGATTTATGCAATAATGCCCATAGTTTTAAGCATACAGTATGTGTTTACACAATTTTAGGAAGAAATTTACCAATGATTTTCATCTTTTTTCCTCAAATGATTATTTTCAAGCTGGTGGATTGCCGTGAGTGGCTCTACTCGTCAGGATAAAAATATCGCCTGCAACGATATAACGTGACTTTTGGAGTGACATTATGAGTAAAATGGCGGCCAACTGGAACGGCTGTTTAACGGTGTAAACAAAATTTGCTTGCTGTGAGTTTTTATCTTGTTACAAGCCGAAATCTGGCTTAGGTGACGAGCACTGTTCCGGTGACTCTAGTCTAGTCTAGATCTAGACTAGTCTATCTAGATAGGTCTAGTCTAGACTAGACTAGTCTAGGTCTAGAGTCTAGTCTAAACACTCCTTCAAAACTAGACTAATTACCCCATTTACTTTGGTGCACCATTTGTCCACTGAGGATAACTTCAAAATAGTCTATCATGAAACAATTCTAGGGCCACGATTCACCTGTAATCATTTTGAAAAGGCTCTCACCAGTTAACTTCCGATTAACTCTTCTGTAAAGAAGAGACAACTTGTGTAGACATAGTGCCCAGGGGATGTAACCCTGTAAATTTTATACTACGTCGCATTTTGACGGTTAGAGTCCTTGATCTGCACAAAGCAGGCCTATTACATTAACTGCCTCTGGAGAGTTACTCCTCTTGGACCATCAAAAGAACAGTACCCAGTTAAAGTGGAAAAACTATATTCCCCGTCGTTCCGATGATAAAAGGTGATAACCTCGACCAAAATCAAATTTGACCATATTTCGTATACCGATAGTCCTATACTTGATCCATATGCTGTATAAATTTCAGAGCAAAATTCGAAAAATAAAGTGCATTTTTGTACAAAAAACATAAAGTCCTAAGCCAGCACCTCGGAAAACTTCCGATGATAAATGGTGATAAGCTGGAGCGCCTGAAATTTTCCGATGATAGAAGGTGCTAACCCAGCCGTGACGTGTTGAAACCGCTACAGCGGAGGGTTCAGGGTGGTCCCCATGGTCACTTTATCTGTCTGGACACCTATTCCGGGTATGTCATGATTATGCAAGCATTTGATGATAGTATTTGCATAGATGCCCGCATTGAGTTGTTAAAGATGATGCCTACGACTGTCCACTTATGACCCATAGGTGTCACTGTTGCTATTGCGCAAGCATTCAGCACTATAGACCTGCCATGTAGATTATTGTGGCGATATCTGAGAATGCTATCAAATCTCTCAGTATATAAGAAAAGTCAGTATGAATTCTGGTGCACAATGACAATCATATCGCGTAGCGTAGATTGTCTGAGTAATGTTAGCATCCTCCCTACGAAGTACTTGTTCATTCATTTCGAATTTATCTTTATAACATCCATCATGGATGCGTTAAGCAGAGGTAGGCGCATGGTAGCCGTTGCCATTGCAAAAAAGACATCAGATCAGAGAAAAACGAAAATTTTGAAACAAGATCCAACAGATAACGTTCGATCAGAAGTTGAAATAAAGACATCACAACCAGGACTAAATCTCGATGGCTCCTTTGTGGGTTTTGCACCTCATAGAGGATGGTGAGAATATTGATTTGACAGGCGACAACCATCATACAGAGTGTGTGACACCTGGCAAATCTAAAGGTGAATAGCTTATCTAATACATTCTTTCTTCTATTTATTACCATATTTCCTTTGCATGTTTTAGTGGAAGGCTGTAGACAAATTTAATAGAATTCTTTGGGCTTTGCTGGGTTGTGGACATGCTAACTCTGGCCCTGCTCATAATTAAGAGATGATAAATTCTGACCTGGGTATGGACTCCAGTGACCTTCCTGCTCATCATAATGCCCTAGCCGCCTCTTCTGACCTGGGTATGGACAACAGTGACCTTCCTGCTCATCATAATGCCCTAGCGGCCTCTTCTGACCTGGGTATGGACTCCAGTGACCCCCCTGCTCATCATAATGCCCTAGCCGCCTCTTCTGACCTGGTTATGGACTCCAGTGACCCTCCTGCTCATCATAATGCCGTAGCCGCCTCCTCTGACCTGGGTATGGACTCCAGTGACCCTCCTGCTCATCATAATGCCCTAGCCGCCTCTTCTGACCTGGGTATGGACTCCAGTGATCTTCCTACTCATCATAATGCCCTAGTCGCCTCTTCTGACCTAGGTATGGACTCCAGTGACCCTTCTGCTCATCATAATGCCCTAGCCGCCTCTTCTGACCTGGGTATGGACTCCAGTGATCTTCCTGCTCATCATAATGCCCTAGTCGCCTCTTCTGACCTAGGTATGGACTCGAGTGACCCTCCTGCTCATCATAATGCCCTGCCCGTCTCGTCTGACCTAGGTATGGATTCCAGTGACCCTCCTGCTCGTCATACTGCCCTACCCGTCCCCTCTGATTCACAGTTGGACATCACTGAGGCTCCTAAGTCTACAGGGAAGAAAGAATGGACTGGAACAAAACGTAATCGTCTGCGAGAGAACGGATTGCCCTACGTGTGCAATGGAAGTGAAAGACCTGCAAGGAAGATGAAACCTGGTTGTTCATGCAAATCTTTGGGAACAAACAAAGCTTCAAAACGTGAGTTCACATTTGTGTACTAGTCTATCTCAAGAAAGATGGTCAACGAATAAAAGGTGTGTCAAAAAATGTTCCTACATACCACAGCACTTGGCGTAAAATTTGTCCACAACGTCTTCTGTGAGAGAAGTGAGCATTCCCACCAACAAGAAATCAGCACTTCACTCGTTCAACGTCCTTATCACTCCTACTATGACAGAGCCATCGAAGACAAGCGCTTCCTGAAGAGGATTTTTTTGACAAACTCCCCAAACTGCCTTCTCACTACAGCTGCAGAAAATTGTCTTCACGACTCTACATTGAGCCTTGCTTCAAAAGTTTGTCAGATGTGCACCGTCTCTACAGCCAAACATGTACTGAGAGAGGCAGAAAGCCTCTTGGCTATGATGTATTTTCCAGCATGTTTGCAGAGCACAATCTGTCCTTGTACAAGCCCAAAAAGGATCAATGTGATCTATATGTCGCGCACGATGCAGGTAATGTCCCTCAGGATGAATGGGAAAGGCACCAGCACAGGAAAGAAACAACACGCCGCGAGAAAATCAACGACAAGGAACGTGCGCTCAACAAAGGAGGTGACAAGATTTTTGTGGCAACCATGGACCTGCAAGATGTACTGCTTGCACCGGCTCTGAGGGCTTCTGCCTTATATTATAAAACGAAACTAGCTGTCCATAATTTCACCTTGTATGACCTTGCGACACGACAGGTTGACTGCTACCTATGGCATGAGGGTGAAGGAGGACTGATGGCAAATGAATTTACATCATGCGTCATTCATTATATCACAGCAAGGGCCAACGACTTTAAGCACTTTGTACTTTATAGTGATGGTTGCACCTATCAGAATAGGAACGCTGTTCTTGGAAGTGCACTCAGCGCTCTAACAAGAGAGCTTGGCATCACCATAGAGCAAAAATTTCTGACAAAGGGGCACACGCAGATGGAGGTGGACAGTGTCCAGTGTCATAGAAAGAGCTCTCAAGAACACCCCCATTTATGTTCCATCGGACTACGCCCTGGTCATACGTTCTGCTCGTCAACAACCAATGCCTTATGTTGTTCATCAAATCAACCACGCCTTTTTCAAAGACTTTGCAAAGGTTGGTGAGTACAAGTCCATTCGTCCTGGTAGAGCAAAAGGTGATGCAACTGTCACTGAGATTCAAGCTTAGAGATACACCCCTGATACAGTCATTTCCTACAAGCTTAACTTTCAGGACGAATGGATGGAAATCCAGCGACCCAGAGGACAGCCGAAATTCTTGGCACCACCTCCACTCTATAACACCAAGCTGAAAATCAAACAGAGCAAGTTTAAACATCTTCAGGAGTTGAAAGCCGTCATGCCGGATGATTATCACTCATTCTATGACACACTTTGCCATGACTAAAGGGAAATACCCATCCAAAAAGAGAAGGGGGGAGAGAGAGACAGAAATAAAGAGAGACTGGTAAATAATAAGTAGACAGGTTGAATAAATGAATGAACAAACAAACAAGCAAAAAAATACGAATAAATGAGAGATTGAGAGAGAGAGAATCGAAGACATAATGAATGAATGCACAGTCAATTTACTCACTATTTGATTATGTTTTAACAAAATGAATGAATGAATGAATGAATGAATGAATGAATGAATATTTTTGCATGGACACAAGGGATAGTGAGAGAGAAAGAGAGAGAGAGAGAGAGAGAGAGAGAGAGAGAGAGAAAGAGAGAGAGAGAGGGACAGAGAGAAAGAGAGAGAGATGAGAGACTGGTTGGAAGCAAGTGGACAAATTGATTAAACGAACAAACGAATAAATTAATGACTGAGAGAGAGATAGAGAGAGAGAGAGAATCAAAGAAAAAATGAATGAATGCTTAGCTCAGTATTTATATTTGGTTATGTTTTATCAAGCAATGAATGAATCAATATTTCCGCATGGACCCTCTTCCTCCTAATTTTAGATTCTGTACTGTATTTTGAAAGCGGTGGACAATAAGAGAAGGAGAGGACTGACAAATGTTGTTGTGAGTTTGTGTTTGCGTGTGTTGTGTGCGTGCGTGTGTGTGTGTGTGTGTGTGTATGTGTGTGTGTGTATGCATGTTTGCGGGTGCCCAATGTTCAAATGTACTAATATTGTGTTTACCTTTATTCCCTGTCAAGTGTCGAAACAATAAATTGGAATCTCTTCAAACATGTAAAAACTAATGATTGCTTTGGTTTATGTGTGTTTTGTATTGTTGTAAGCGTTCTATGAATGAGAATAATGCTAAATCATTTTGAACAGTAACCATTTACCTTTATTATATTGAGACCAAAGCCACAGACTCAGGTTGGCACCTTTTATCATCGGAAATCTACAGTGACAAATTATAGCGCTAAGCCGGTCCTTCGGGGTTAGCTCTTTTTATTATCGGAAAATCGGCATGACAAAAAGTGCTAAGCCAGCCCAGCAGGGTTAGCTCCTTTTATCATCGGAAAATCGGCATGACAAAAAGTGGTAAGCCAGAAATATCATATTAAAACCATGTTTAAAGTGAAAAAAGAAACACTCAATAATGCAAACTATTTGTCTAAGCATATATAAGAAAAACTGCTTTAATAACTTGCGCGTGGCTAAAGTTAGACAGTTTTTTCACTCTCCTGAAAAATTTACTCGATACGGGTTAGGACTTTTTATCATCGGAACGACGTATTACTTGGGTGAGAGAGCGGAAATAAAACACAATGACTGGCTAAAGTGATTATCAGGTAGGTTAAAGCAAACAGGTAAATTAGTTAACTCTGTATTTAATAAGCCTGAATTATAATTCTTCAGAGAATTAGACCACTAATCCATGCAAAACAGATTGGTGACAACATAACTGTTGGTAGTGAATGATATACTGTTATAAAATATTCCTAATAAAAAAGTAGCAGGTGGATTTCCTTAAGTAAATACACTGGCAACTTTGAGCACACTGTAGACAAATAACTCATAGGAAGTGGCAGGGAAGAATCTATTACATTCTCAGGATACTAGCAAAAGTTGATTTCTCTAAAGAAATAACAAACATTGCTAAATTTGCTAAAAGACCCTGAATAAATATACCCACACGCGAGTATAGCTTTACTACATGAGTAAAACCATAATGGATGATAAAACTTTCTCATTATTGATGAGTCAAGTTGGGAGGCTGTCAGCAGAACAGAAGAAACAAATTTAAGAGCAAATAGGAAATACGACAGAAGTCATGTCACAGACTGGAACATCTGCTCATACCGTTAAGACGGACCATCCCCGTCTGTCAACATTCTCTGGTGACAGTAAGAATACCAACCATGTCTCTTACTCCAATGGCGATACGAAGTACAAGATCTGAAGAAGGCTAAAATTTATAATGAGGACTTACTTCGAGCCGCAGTCTGGAGATCACTCAAAGGTCTACCAGCTGAATTAGTACTGCAGATGGGAGAGGAAGTGACAAGTGATGCTATCTTAACAAAACTGGATGAATTATATGGCAACATATTGCCCCCTGCGGATTTNCCCCCGCGGATTTGCTACAGAAGATAGCCATTACTTTTCAAAATGAAGGAGAGACAGTGATTGCATGGGCAGTAAGACTCCAAACACTGGTGTCACAGTTGCAACAGAAGAAACCACCACTGATCACTGATGAACGAGCGGAAGATATGCTGCGCTCAAGATTTTACCATGGCATGACAACCTTATCAATTAAGAAGACAACTGAGCACAAATACAACGCGAACGAGAAGTTCAATGCATTGGTAGTTGCATCTCGAGTGGAAGAGGTGAAGCAATCCACTGCCACCCCGGTCCAAGCACAGGCTATAAGTGTGGAGGGTAGCCTACAACACAAGTCAGACCTCCAGGCAAAACAAATGGAAACACTGACAACAGCACTTCAGGCTCTCCAGACAACAGTCAGTAAAATAAATCAGACCAACCACAGATCAAGCATACAATGATATCGATGTGGAAGATGAGGACACAAACGAGCCCAGTGTGCGATAAACTCCAACACCTTGGGGCAGAGGGGCGGCCACCAAGGTTATCAACATCACCAAGGCCCTCCTCGCAACTTATAGGTGCACCAGCAGAAGTAGAAGTACATCTTAACAACCGGCGTGTATCAACACTTTTGGATATCGGATCTATGATCTCAAGTATATCTCTCTCCTGGTGCCAAACATCAAAATTGGACATCACACATGTGGAAGGTTTAATACAGTTAAAAGGAGCAGGAGGACACAACATTAAATATCATGAATATGTAGAGGCAGATCTAGATCTCTTTAACAGTGATCTAGATCTCTAACAGTGGATATAGGCAACCAGTACGACTTCTCGTAGTGCAAGATACTGATTACAATTATAAGGCACCACTTCTGCTGGGAATGAACATCCTGCAAACCTTAGTAGACCCAGATAAGGAGTACACCAGTCCGTGGAATTTGACCTGTCATACACTGCGTGCACACAACAAAATACTTACGAGTAATACACCCTTGGGAAATGTGCGAACAACTAAGAGAGTTGTATTACAACCTGGAACTAAGACTGTCGTTCATGGTTTGGAGAAAATGAAAAGAATACCTATCAGTTACGAGGTAATACTAGAGGAACAAAGTCAGTCCAATCTTCCCGGAGGACTCCGTGTGACACCAACACTACGCAAACTGGAAAAAGGAAGCATGTGCACGAGGCTAGAAGTTTGCATAGAAAATACAAACAAACATCACGTCACTTTACCAGATAAAACCATCATGTGTGAAATACATGTAGCCGAGGAAATGTCATCAGATGATGAGGCTGAGGAAGATAATGAGGAAATAATGTTGAAAATGTTTCAAAATATGTCGAAAGACGTCACAGATGATGATAAAGCTAAACTGAAGAAGGTAATCAATGCATGGGACTCTGCTTTTTCATGGAAGAGGCTAGACCTAGGAAACACATCATTAGTCAAACACAATATCAAACTGAATGATCCGGCACCATTTAAAGAAAGACCATACCGTATACCACCAGCCCTGCTTGTTGAAGTTAAGAAAGAAATTAATAACATGCTGAAACAAGGGGTCATACGTAGATCGAATTCACCATACTCCAGTAATGTAGTAGTGGTCAGAAAACCTGATAAATCTATTAGAATGTGCCTGGACATGCTTAACTCTAAGACCATCAAAGATGCATATGCTATCCCTCGGATAGAAGATACCTTAGATGCCCTTCATGGATCAAAATACTTCTCGGAGCGGGATATTGGCAAATTAAATTAGAAGAATCAGCAAAACTTTTGATAGCTTTCACAGTTGGAAACTTAGGACTCTTTGAATGCGAAAGGATGCCAATGGGCCTGGTGAATTCAGCCGCCACTTTTCAGAGGACAATTGAAAAATGCTTGGGAGATGAATATCCTGAAAATTGCCTAATGTATATAGATGATGTCATTGTACACTCCAAAACTATTGATGAACACATTGACAAACTGGAAAGGGTCTTCCAGAAACTGGCAGATGCAGGCCTGAAACTGAAACCTTCCAAATGCCACCTTCTCCAAGACCAAATCAAGGTGTTAGGTCATATTGTATCAAAGGAAGGAATAGCGACTGATCCCTCGAAAATTGACAGTGTTAGAAACTGGCCGTTACCATCAAACAAAATTGAACTACAACGTTTCTTGGGCTTTATGTATTTTTACAGACGCTACATCCCTAAATTTTCCATAATTGCGAAACCTCTCCATCAGTATTACAAATCCTAGAAAACAAGAAAACCAAGATCATTTGGCAACAAGAATACCAGCAAGCAATGGAGAAATTGAAACATCTAGCCACAACAGCACCCATTCTAGGATTTGCTGACTACAGTCAACCTTTTAAACTGTCAACAGACGAGAGTGCAGAAGCTATAGGAGCAGTATTATACCAATAACAGAATGGAAAGGACAGAGTTATTGCCTACGCCAGCCGAGGATTATCAAAATCCGAAAAGAACTACCCGATACATAAAAGAGAGTTCCTTGCCTTACAGTGGGCAGTCACGGAAAAGTTCTTTGATTGCCTGTATGGGCATGAGTTTACGGTGTATACTGACTCTAATCCACTTACATATTATTATATTCTCACCACCGCTAAACTTAGCGCAACAGGACACAGATGGGTTGCCCGACTGGCACAATTTGATTTCAATATACTTTATAAACCTGGAAAAACAAACACGGATTAAATGGCTCGAAGAGACCAGATTCGTCAACAGCAAGGACGTTGAAGCAACTATGGTGGGAATCACTACTCCCTTGGGGGGGGGGGGGGGGGGGGGGGNGGGGGGGGGGGGGGGGGGGGAGAGGAGGAGAGAGACACAGAGAGACAGAGAGAGAATGAGAGAGAGAGAGACAGAAAGAGAGAGAGAGAGAGAGAGACAGACAGACAGAGAGACAGACAGACAGAGAGACAGACAGACAGAGAGACAGACAGACA
>JAWQUT010000894.1:121276-132446 GCA_033807755.1 Ellobium chinense
CCCGCCCCCCATCCCCATGCAGGCGATGGTTTTGATGATGTTTGTCTTTAGACGTTTCTGTTCTATCCTGACGGCCAAATTGTATAGATACAGACTGAAGTGCCTGATATACTTATTTACCACGTGAAGTGCAATCAATCAGTCAGTCATTCAATCAATCATTTAATCAATTAACCAACCAATCAATCACTAACCAACCAACCAACCAACCAACCAACCAACCAACCAACCAACCAACCAACCAACCAATCAGTCAGTAGTCAGTCAGTCAATCACGTACCGATTCCGTCTATTTATTTTCCTACAGGCTTTAGGGTTCTCTGTTGCTCATGTTGTGTGGCGTCCCAGGTTGCAAGTGACATGGGCGAATCCTGCTACATGCCCTTTGTGGTACCCACTTGGCTTCTCATCCTTCGGAATAAGTTGAGAGTTATGCAGCTGATTTCGGTATGTCTACCAAACCCTTCTTTTAATCTATATTAGAGGAATGGACCAGGGGAGTGGCACGCTACTTTCGAACGCGATACACTCTGAAACCGCTGTACGTAAATTTCTAGAGGGCTTGCCAACCTACGTGAAGTTCGATAAAGGAGGTTTAGCGTCAATGTCTGCTCATCGGAGGTGCAAGATTCCATTAACAATATATGGGCTAGTTTGTACCGCTTCCTCCATTTTGCCCTTTTCAAGAATGAAGTTAAAATTTCGAATTCTGCTTTCCATTAATTGATAACGCCGTGCTGTGTGAAGCCGTATCAGCGGGTAAATCCATTCATTGATCGAAAGTGCACGCTAGTTCACCACTGCACCCCATTGATAATAAAAGGATCTCCATATATCTATATTAATAAATCGCTTCTGCCAAATTTGTGTCACAGATTTCTTTAGAAGTAACTTACGTAACGTAAAAACATGCGGTTTTCACCTAAATTCGTAGAAAAATACACAAGGGGTAACTATACACATCAGTCCTCTTTATTTTTTTTACCCTTTTGAAAAAAAAAAAGAATGTGTATATCAAAGAAATACAGTCTGCGATTGATCTTTTAAATCTGCACGATGCGCCAATCGTCAGCAAAAAGCCGGTCATACTTTTAACGCCATCATTATTTCTGTTCACTTGTGTTTACGAATTGGCGGTAGATCTGTGCAACAATGCCAACAAAGAGTCTATTGGCAGTTTTGGCAGAACCAGGGAACCGTCTACAGTTTCATTTCTGAGAAATTGAAAATGGCATAGTATGTTTTATAGAAACGGGTCCGTTATCACAGGTTTCAGTTTCTCACCGTGGTCAAACGTGGCTTACGGAGTACACACTGCAGTCCAAGCATAGCATCCAGGGCTGTCAGGAGTGGTGATATATCACTAAGTCTGGTGAAACTGAATTTGTCGAGTAGCAGATAATCTCATTTTAGTTATTTAATATCCTAATCATAGAATAGGTGTCCATGCTAGTGGTATTGTAATATCCTGCTAGAAGTAACTCAAATTCACATATTCGAATCAACCAGCCGGGACAATCAAGCCTTTATTTGCCAAACCCTCGGACGAGTCTCGAAAGTGTGACTGATTGAGTAAGCCATATAAAGCGTGATTGATTGAGTAAGGCATATAAAGCGTGATTGATTAAGTAAGGCATATACATATAGAGCGTGACTGATTGAGTAAGGCATATAAAGCGTGACTGATTAAGTAACGTATATAATGCGTGACTGATTGAGTAAGGCATATACATATAGAGCATGACTGATTAAGTAAAGCATAAAATGCGTGACTGATTGAGTAAGGCATATACATATAGAGCGTGACTGATTGAGTAAGACATATAAAGCGTGACTGATTAAGTAAGGCATATAATGCGTGACTGATTGAGTAAGGCATATACATATAGAGCGTGACTGATTGAGTAAGACATAATTATAAAGCGTGACTGATTGAATAACATATAATTATGAAGCATGACTTATTGAGTAATGCATGTAAAGCTTAACTGATTGAGTAAGGCAAATATACAAATAAACAAGCATTATGACTGGACAACAGATATGTGAAGTAAAGAAAAAATTGGTGCCACTGGTCTGTTTGAGCCTGATTCACAATATACGTGCACATTCACATATGTTCACAACGTGCTCGTATAGTTTACATTTAACAACAAAATGGACTACTCACTTTCAATAATCATTCAGTCCTAACACTTATTTTATTTTCCTCTAATTACTTAATAGCTGTATACCCTTGTCGAACTTTTTGTAACACAATTTCGAATGTATTTTGCTAATCTAACTAAAACATTCGCTTTCCAACTATCACACAACTCCTTTGCCAGAAACATGTTAGATCGTGCGTAAACTATTCCATCCATAAAAAAAAATATATGCCTGTCAGTTATTACTTGTTCACATTCAAATAAAACATGAAATTCATCTTTTTGACAGTTGGAAAAATTCCCTTTTTTTATTCTCCAACTCTTTTCCCTCCCATTGCCCCACGTTTCTATCTGTAGCTTAAGACTGCATATTTGCATATTTGGTCGTACGTAAAATCTTTCATCCACATATTATCTTTACCTTTCAGTAACGACGACGATTCTCTATTTTCTTCTCTTCTTCCAGGGCGATTCTATCGAAGACTGTTTTCTCACTTGTTTCTGTGCACCCTGTTCTTTATGTCAGCTGGCAAGAGAGATCAAGCACTGCAAAGCAACTGGCCAGTTGAGAGGAGTCTGGGATTTCTAACCCACACACAACGCACTGACGTCTGCAGATACGGTGCATAGAACCATTGAGATTGCAGGAGCCAAACTGTAAAATCTTCTTTGAGTCATTTAATAAAAACTTCCCCTCGAACCACACGAACATTCCGAGATGGCCAAGGGTAGTCTGCAGGTCTGGTGCCACCACTGTGCTCAAATTATATAGGCTACTGTTCACAGTGAGGGTCCTTCATTTAAATTTTTCATAATTTTAATCTAGGTGAATAGGGGTTAAAAATTTGGCCCTCTTTTGTAGACCATAGGCCCGCACAAGTGAAATCCTCCGACGCCATTGAGAAACACTGCCTGCACCCCTTTTTTTTTTTTTGCAAATTCAGAACTGAATTTCACTATTTCTGCGGTGTGGTTTCATGTTATAAGTGTATTTCTGCACAAATTGTCTAAAGGACAAATTGTATACTCCGCTGTTATATATTCTGATTGTCCATTTTCTTGACCATTTAGGCTCCTGCAACCTATACAAAATACAAGGGAGCACACTTAATACGGACACGCTTAGTACTTAAACACGGTGGAGAGAATAGTGTTTCTGGTCCCGATTTTTTCTTCCTAATGATAAGCGCATGGTTAATACGTATTTCTACTAATAAGAAAACGTTTTTGTCGGTGCCAAGGTGTGAGCATTATCGGTGCTCCACTGTAGATACAGAGTAACACCAAACAAGTGGACCCTCTATTTTCTCCATAACATCAAGAATTTTTAAGATAATCGTATGAAATTTACACACAGTATGGCTATTTTATTGATATCATTATCCTAAAATTTTTAGTATTGTCAAGCCACCCCGCACAACACGGGAGGCAATCAACTTTGACAGCATTTCACATTTGCGGTCTGGTTTTATTTTATCCACCCAACATGGTCGTTCAGGAAGGTTATTCAAAGGGAAGCTCAGTTTCAGTAAATCGTTTAACAAAATTGTTTTAAAACGTTCTGTGTCACAGCTGATGAAAGTTGACACAGGTTTCTTGAAGTGGAAATAAAAAGACGAAACATCCCTTCTTTTGTTATGCTCTCACATACCTACAGTCGCACTGTTGCCAAAAAAACTTTCATCACATCTGTATCAATACACAGCATATTTGTCTCTGTACAAAGATTGGATTGATCGTAAATAAATCTTTTATGTTGATGTGCTATGTATCTTTCTTTTGTGAAAGTGTCCTTTCAAATCCTTTCATTCAGTGCGACCCGTAGTCTTTTCCTATTGCACCGTACCAGCAGCGTAGCTTTACGGTAATTGACGTTGGGCAGAATGAGTCATTTTCCTCAAATTTAAAGAACTTTAACCCTCGACCCTCACTGTGGGCGAAAAGGCTTTCCCGCCAATTTTTGCTATGTGGCTTTGTAAATATGAGAACCAATTGTAAACTTAATATTATCAACTGTAACGGCTTCTGCTTGCACACGATTAATCTCTCGGGTATCATGAGCAAATTTTCTAGCGCTTTCATAGTGATGTTCATTAAGCTATAAGATAGGGAGCGTCTTGAAATTAACAAAGGTAAATAACAAAATATCCCATACACAAGTACCGTTGCCAGCAGGGGGTCATACTTATTGCTCTTTACGCTTACTACTGAATTGCAATTCTCCTCCAGATGTGGTGTGCAAGGAGGGCTAATTACCTCAAGGATCCTTGGTGTTGATATTTGTTACATGAATTTCTGAAATAGATATGTTACACATGCTTTAAACTTGCAACAGTGGTAGAATGAAAAACGCTAGGTGCACCTGAACTTCTGGAGCGCCACCTAGCGGATTCAAGGGAGTTAATTTCAGGAAAATGACCCATTGAGATCGCATGAACGCATTTCTGAATTTAAGTTCAGTTTCTCGTGAATTTGATTTGAACTTAATAGTTATTGCGGACGAACTGATCTGAGTTGAACTGTGTTTGACCTAACTTTCAGTTCAGTTCACATCTTCCGGGAAAATCCGAACCGAATGCCAATTTCAAACACCAAGAGGGACTGATCTGATCTGAAAACTACTCAGGGTTTCATGGAATTGAGCTGAAATTGATTTTTGGGCATTTTCCCTTAGCGAACTGCACTTGATCTATACTGACTGACTCGGTGAATTTGCCCATCCCTGGACGGATACTGAGTCCTACTCAGAAACTGAAGATTGTCAAGTCTAAGATTTGTGTGTCCGACTGTCAGGCCGGCGGTTTATGTTGTAGTGTCCTTGGTAAAGACACTTCACCTCCATTTCCCCACTCAGCTCAGGCGTAAATGACATCTAGTTTAAGAGCTGGGGGANGGGCGGGACCAAAGGGTTGCACTACTGGCGACCAGCAATGACTTTGTTATGTATTAATATGTAATGTCTTATTTAAATGTATGGTGTGTCTTGTTTAATATGTTTGTACAGTACTATGAAAAAGATGTATCACACTGTATGCCATTGTAAACCAACTTCCATACGCGGTAAATAAAAGTTAAAAGTTTCACTTCATTTTTTTTTTCACTTATATTGCTCTGTTTAATTGTATGACTGGATTGAAATTTATTATGATTATGTTCCATATCATTACATTTGCGTTGCAAAGTTTGCAAAATATCTACAGCTTGATAAGTGTCAAAGTTAAGATAAAATCTGAAGGTTTATTTTGTGTGTGTGTCGCTCGGTACATGTATAAATATGTGTCATCATGAATTAAATGTAAAGCGTTATATGAAATTGTAAAATACATTCCCTTCAGGGTAAATAAAGGTTGCTTTTATCGTTATATTATTTTTATTAAAAATTACACCTGCTATTATTATTACCACTACTACCTCTTCTTTTTCCTCTTCTTCTTCTTCTTCTTCCTCCTCTTTTTCTTCTTCTTCTTCCTCGTCTTCTTTTTCTTCTTCTTCTTCTTCTTCTTCCCCCTCCTCCTCCTCCTCCTCTTCCTTCTTCTTTTTCAGTGGAGCCGATGGGTTGCTGTGATGGACTGAAGATCTTCGGCTGCCTATAGCCAGGTACCCATTTTACAGACCGGTGGACTGGGAATAATGTAATTGAAATGCTTTCCCAAGGCACTTACAACATGACAATGATCGGGAATCGAACCCACGATCTTATAGATCTTATTGCTCTTTACGCTTATTAATTCAGGGTGGCTGAATTGCACTTCTCCTCCACATGTGGGGTGCTAATTTTCGCAAGGCAGGGCTAATTACCTCAAGTACCCTTGGTGTTGAATTTTGTTACATGAAATTCTGAGATAGATATGTTACACATGCTTTAAAATTGCAACAAGGGTAGAATGAAAAACACTATGTGTACCTGAACTTCTGGAGCGCTACCTAGCGGATTCAAGGGAGTTAATTTCAGGAAAATGACCCATTGAGATCACATGAACGCATTTCTAATTTTAAGTTCAGTTTATCGTGAATTTGATTTAGTTATTGCGGACGAACTGATCTGGATCTGAACTGTGTTTGATCTGTACTTTAATTGTCTACCTAACTTTCAGTTCAGTTCACATCTTCCGGGAAAATCCGAACCGAGTGCCAATTTTAAACACCAAGAGAAACTGCTCTGATCTGTAAACTACTCAAGTTTTATGGAACTGAGCTGAAACTGATTTTAGGGCATTTTCCCTTAGCGAACTGCACTTGATCTGAACTGACTTTTCGGTGAATTTCCCCGTTTCTGGTGGAAACTGAGTCCTACTTAGAAACTGAAGCTTGTCAAGTCTAAGATTTGTGTGTCCGACTGTCAGGCCGGCGGTTTACGTTGTAGTGTCCTTGGTAAAGACACTACACCTCCATTTTCCCACTTAACTCAGGCATAAATGAGTATCTGGTTTAAGAGCTGGGGGAGGGGGAAAGGATCAAAGGGCTGCACTAGTGGCGACCAGCAATGATTTTGTTATGTATGTAATGTCTTATTTAAATGTATGGTGTGTCTTGTTCAATGTGTTTGTACAGTACTATGAAAAAGATGTATCACACTGTATGACATTGTAAACCAACTTCCATACGCTGTAAATAAAAGTTAAAGTTTCACTTCATTTTTTTCACTTATATTGCTCTGTTTAATTGTATGACTGGATTGAAATGTATTATGATTATGTTCCATTTGATTACATTTGCGTTGCAAAGTTTGCAAAATATCTACAGCTTGATAAGTGTCAAAGTTAAGGAAAAAACTGAGGGTTTATTTTGTGTGTGTGTCACTCTGTACATGTATAAATATGTATCATCATAAATTAAATGTAAAGCGTTATATGAAATTGTAAAATATATTCACTTCAGGGTAAATAAAGATTGCTTTTGTCGTTATATTATTTTCATAAAAAAATTACACCTGCTAGTATTATTACCACTACTATCTCTTGTTCTTCCTCTTCTTCTTTTTCTTCTTCTTCTTCTTCTTCTTTTTCTTCTTCTTCCTCGTTTTCTTTTTCTTCTTCTTCTTCTTCTTCTTCTTCTTCTTCCTCCTTCTCCTCCTTCTTCTTTTTCAGTGGAGCCGATGGGTAGCTGTGAAGGACTGATGATCTTCGGCTGCCAATAGCCAGGTACCCATTTTACAGACCGGTGGAATGAGAAGAATGTAACTGAAATGCTTTCCCAAGGCACTTACAACATGACAATGACCGAGAATCGAACCCGCGATCTTACTGATCTTGAACCCAACTGTTACCATACTGCCACACTGCTCCTCTAAGCGCTGTAGAATTCTGTTTGTTCATCCGAAAGTCTTTCTTTTCATGATTTACCAATTATTATTATCATCATCATACGTGCAATTCCAGTAAAATGCCACATTAGTCCCTTTCATTTCTTAAAAAGGCTGATTTTTACAGCAACCAGGTTTAGTTTATATACTATTTAAAGACAGGGTTAACCCTATTTTTAATCACAGTGTTTACAGTATTACAAAGAGATATTAACCCCTGTTAGAGGCAACCAAAATTAACTGCTGTACAAGCAAAGTTTTTTTCAGAAATTTGAGAGCTTGTGTGTTAATGATAGGATCTCTTACCACTAAAAGAATTGCATTAACTCTGCTTCGGCATGGATGCAGTAACGGTGGTAACAAATATTCCATTGTAAATGTGCAAGCTCTCTATAAGCATAACTAACAGAGCGTTGTGCTAAAATTGCTAATACATTAATTTAAGTTCGCACTGTTGTAAAGTTATTACACTACAGTAGTATACAAGAAATTCAAGGGTGGTGCATCATATTATGCTTGACATCCACTTCATGACAGCCGCATTATCGACAAATGAAAAGTGCGTTAAAGTTAGATACACACACAGTCAACTTCACTTAATAGCAAGCAACTCATCGAAATACTTTAAATCAAATCGTTGCAATTTAAAAACACTCAAATCGTTGCAATTTAAAAACACTCAAATCGTTGCAATTTAAAAACACTATATGAAACGAAACTAAGTCACCACTATATGAAACGAAACATTTTCTCTCTGCATTTGTCTTCTTGAGCACTTTCCCCTTTATCCTACTTTGTGTGAGCATCTGTTTGCGTCTGTTCACTACCCACTTCTGTTACTAAGTGCTCCGTTTTCACCTTGCACTACACCTTGGTGATAGCAGGCACTAAATTCTACAGAAACTCTGCAATTTGACAGAGCAATTGAACAATCATAAGAGGGTCCAATGTGCAATGGTGTTATTTTCGACACAAGGCAAATGAGACAGACCAGAAGTTTACACTTTTAAATCTGAAATTCCTGCCTGTTTTAATGATTTTATATTTGTGATATGTATAAAAGTACTAGTTTCTATTTCTTTACAAATGCTCGTATAATTGAACTTTAATTTTTAAAAATCATTATTTCAAAGTAGGCAAAATGGTTAGCCTTATCGATTTTCTCTCATGTCTGCAGTGTTTGGGAAATATCCTTCTATTTTCCAAATTTATAGACAGAGGAAAAAAGTGTTAGGAGTGGATAAACGACATTGGAACAATGGTGTTTCAACATGTTCCCTGATTCAGAGAATTTGTGAACCACTATTCCTAATTTTTGCACAGACAGCTCGATTTTGACTTCCCTTCCCAGAAACCAGAATAGACTACTAGATGTAGTGTATGTCGGGAGCAAAAAAAAAACAAACTTAAGGAATGTCAGAAATGATGTAAAAAAAAAGGTATAAAAACTTAATGATTTGACTCTGTTCACGATAGCAAGATCTTGAGGCTTGTAAATCATCCTCACAATCTGAAGGTGTCAAATGTAAGAAACTTTGGGTCGTTTCCCGAGTCGTACGGTTTCCGCTATCGTATCCCCGGAAAAAGACACGTCACTCCCTTTCCTCCACTTCATTCAGGTGTAAATGAGTATCTGGCTTTATACTGGAGCGACCAGGACGCTGCACCGTGGCGACTAGCATTGACTACGTCATAGATTTCATTTGTATGTTTACATAATGTATAGTGCTCTGTGTGTATTATGAATAACACTGTATGACATTGTGAAAGATTGTCCTTATGAGGTAAATGTAGGTCTTGGTTTTCTTTGCAGTGACAGAATAAGCATCGGAGTTTTACACCAATGGTGTATAAAAATAAGAGCCTTTAGTAGGCAGGAGGCAGGTGGTTGTTGAGGATCTTCTTTAGAACTTCCCAGCCTTTTATTGCGAGGTAGTTTTGTATAATAGTCATCTTGAGTTGGCCATCATCTTTTTATAATAAATCTATAGTCCGTTCGTTAAGACCCAAAGTCCGTGGAAATAGTTACAAATAATATTACCAACATAAAACCACCTGTCGCATGTTTCTAATACAATAAAGATTTGAGTCCGATCTACCCCCCAAGATGACAGCTGTTTGGGTCTAGACTACATGAAATTTGAGTTTGAAAGTGCGAAAAAAAGCGCATGTCGTCAAGTTTGAGAGATTGAAATAAAACTTCTCTCAATAATTACCAAATATAATTACAGTCATCATGATGGTTACCCAATAAACTTTTTATACATTATTCTAAATATTTCAACTGTTCTCCTGTTTTCTGCGCAAATCGTGACACATGTGGTAAAATACTGGACATTTATTTCATCCTGTGCACTCTTAAACATAATCATGTTCTTCAGTAAACGAAGCACAATCTCCCGTGACTTCTGTTTATCTTTTACGCAAATGTTTTGATCTGTTGTGCTTACGCATAACGGGTTTTTCTTTGTACGAACACCGCTCTGGCCTACCGACTACGAGACCGGGCGAGACCGCCCATGCGTGATGATGTGTTCTGCAAGACGCAAGTTGATACAGTGGAATGATGCTGATCTAATCTGATTTCTCCAGGTAAGTGTAGTTTAATAAACCAAGATCTAATTGTACAATAATTCCAAAGTTCACAGTTTCAGTGTTTTGCTATAAAACGTCTTGTGCTTAGTCGATTTAACTAGAGTCTAGTCTCTAGTCTAGCTCTAAACTGGGTCAGACTCGGTGTGCAAGCTGAAATCTATCTAGACTCTAGTCTAGTCTAGACTAGATCTAGACTAGATCTAGATCTGGGCGCTATAATGTGACAAATTTTCGAGAGGACCATATTGTGCTATGATCAGATTCTGTATTTCTTGTGTGGGTAGGTATTGAGGTAGGTCTAGAAGATATAATAGAAACGGAAAGGTAAACAATTTCGCAGTGATCTTCGTGTGCATCTAGACTAGACTAGGCCTAGACGTCTAGTATGTCGAGTAACTTGTAAGAGGAATTACCCTTATGCACATGATCAGTGATTTTAAGTGCTAAAAAAATATATGAATTTGGAAACTACATCATGCATTGTAATTCACCATTATTAAATATAAATGAAATGTGTGCGAGGATGTCTTTTTCTAGGTCTGGATTCGAAACTACGGCTGCAAACTTTAACGTTGGTTCGTTACAAAATATTTACGGTGTCGGGACATTTTTAGACGTCTTCCTCAACTGCTGAAAGTTCCATTTAGGCCGAACAGTACGCAAATGTGATTGCCACATCCAGGTAGATAGGAAGTCAGATCTATTTTTTTTCTTTTAAATTATCTAAGAGGAATTATGACATTTTATTTTCAACAAGGAATACCGCTGCCGTGTTATCAAACTAATTTTTGTCTCTAATTATTAAAAAAAAACAATCATACAAAGCCATCATAATAATATTATAAAGAGAATTTTTATATCACCTCACCCCCGAAAAGCTCGAGGCGCTTTACATCGCATACATTTCTTTGAAACACCAGCCATATTACAAGCATAAACATACACACTCGCACGTACTTATTGCATAATATAGACGTACATTTCAAAATTATTCTTGATACAGCAAGCATTCCAAATACGGACTGCAGTAGCTACTTTGACAAGTACTTTACAAACAGATGTGTTTTTAACTGGCATTTGAATGATTCAAAACTGGACGAATTTCTAATATTTTCTGGCAATGAAT
>JAWQUT010000895.1:14736-53130 GCA_033807755.1 Ellobium chinense
CACACACACACACACACACACACACACACAAACACACACACAAACACACACACAAACACACACTCTCTATTCCTCTCTCTCTCTCTCTTCGGTCTCACTGAGCATGTGCAAACTTGTGAGTGTGATGACTAGAAGTATAAGGGATTTGGTCGACATGAAGAAAGGGAATGGAAATTGGGAAGGGACGAATTTAAAGTGAGTAATAGTATATTTAAGTTAACGGAATTATTGTAATATGACAAACACAAAACCAGCCCTTAGTTTCTTCCCGTCATCGCCAACATAGATGTCTGTTTTTATTGACTGATATTAGTTCGATGGTCCATAACAGTGTCATACAATAGTATCATGGATTAGCCGAGCCTGGGATGATCCAGAGTGTGTTGCCATGTTGCAGTCATTGCCCAGGGATTACGCAAGGCATTGATCTCGCATTGCAGGTGACACGTGTCACCTGGCCGGTGGGGCTAGTCAGAGACTTGAGAGGTACGCTAAGAAAGTATGAGCAAATACGCAAGGTTGAGATTTTAGAGATTTGCCAGGATGCTCTTTTGGGTAACTTCTAATCATTTTTCAAGTCTAAAAAGTATTTTAGGTCCAAAATTGGGGGTTACGATGTTTGCTTGGGGCGCTGTTGAAAACAGTAAACTAAAAGAGAATTAAACAAAGTTTTTGAGATGAACGAAGATAAGAACTGACACATGATTTTGCCTCTAGATGACCTAAAATAGATATTCTAGATATAACTCACTGATCCCAGAAGTAATGAATGTGCATGCTTGCAATTTGTGCCATAAACTTATGAAACAGTGAGAACCCTCGTTCTCACAGGTGAGAACAAAATAATGTGTATCTTTGCTTAACACTTGTGCACGTCTGTCCATAAAATTCGTAAGGAAAGTGAACATGCATAATAATAGATTTTATCTACGTTAGTGGGAAGCCATATTATAGTGTCATTACTATGGGATATACCTCGTGAAACCAGGGGTCCAATAATAGGTTTTCAGATGCAGTTGTAAAAAGACACCATGGGCGCTGATTGGTAATTTAACAGCAGCCAGAGTAAAAGAGTGTCCGAAGAAAATTAAACATGTATTCATGTATATAAATTATTCAGATCTGTCACTTGTAAAATTATTATATCTGTGATACACTGATACTAGTGGTTCCAATGGAGTGGCCACTGGACCACTTAGTACTGGATTACTTTGTGCATTATTGCAAAGTTTATTATGATGCATGGTTACATTATATTATAAGGTTGTTTGTTCCATCTGTGGTGACAAAGATTTCACTGGATGCAGCGTTGGTTGTAAGATAGGAGTTATGTAATCATAGTTACATCTTGTTCCCATGACTCTTGGCTCACCACCCCAGCAAAGGTTTGGCAGTTTAGCATTTGCACAAGCTGTCAGGCCTCTGGCCTCTCAGCCTCAGCTAACAACTTATGCTGAAGTCTCGAATGTTTCTCGCCAGTCATTTTGATCGAGACTTGGACTACTTGGAGCTAAATAGTCATTTTGTTTTGAATTGATGCACACAGACACAGCCAATAAGTATGAACTTAGTCAGTAAAGCGTCGCCTTGCGGATACAATCGGCTATCTGCATTTTTGAAAATTTTACAGGAGAAGGGAAAAACTGTTCCTTTTTATTTAACGAAACTGAACTGAGACTTTTTATCGTGAACAATATGCTTGAAACCATGCATTATTTTACTAGAAACTTCATTTTCAAAATATGTGTTGTTTGTTTGATTTATTGCACGTGGCCGGTTGTAGATCCCAAAACCCGGCGGATACAGTCGGCTACCTGTCGTGGCCGATTGTATCCGCCGTGAATGCGCCTCGGGGCCCTTCCCCAGCGAGCGATAGCCGATTATAATTCCTTTTGTTGCTGACCGCCGGGGGTCTCTTTGAAGCTGACTTAAGACAGCTTCCAAGAAGGTTGTCGCCAGCGAGTTGTGGATTTGTCTAAATGCAATGTTTATTTATATCGATTTAATTTGTTCATGTTGCATAATGCTTCGGACATTCGAAGCTGGTATGTCTAACTTTTTGCCTTTTATGGTATGGTAGGCGACAGTTGAGTTTCGTTCTTTATCTTTGACGTTGGAGACTGAACTTTTGCATAATGTATCTCAGGTGCGTTATGTTGGGTCTGATGGGAGAGTTGTCGCCATAAAGAACAATGCTCAGCTGTCGCCTACCATACCATAAAAGGCAAAAATCTAGACATACCAACTTCGAATGTCCGAAGCATTATGCAACAGGAAGAAATGAAGTCGATATAAATAAGCCAAGAATTAGTCGCTTTACCATTATCAGAGGGTCAGTCTACAGAAATACTTTGCCTCTGAAAATACTATAACCACTACGAGCACTAAGATAGCACTTCGGGTCTAGTGAAATGGAAAGTTTGAGTCGTGGCAAACGAATTCTTCAGCTGTCTTTACAGAAGAACTACCAACAAAATGCACAAGCCAAAGCAAGTCTTTCAAATACATCTACGGCAACACCAAAAAATGCTGGCGACACGTCTTCATCAACGGACTTGGATGTATCGACAGGAGTGATTGATGACATCATATCAGACATCGCCATGCATTCCATAAACGGAGTGCTTGATATTTCATTTTCTGCCTTTGACGACAGCAGTTTGGATACTTCCATTTTACATCCCCCAGCTGACGAAATGTGCGGCAAAACCGAGGATTCTGAACTCACAAATTGTATTTCTAGTGTCCAGTTGAAGAAATTAACGCAAACAAACTCCTGGAATCTCACCAACCAGACAGCACGATCTGTTTCTTCCAACGCTGTTTCTTCACAAATAGCACTATCGGATTATGCCAACGCTGTTCCTTCACAAACAGCACGCAAACAAACTCCTGGAATCTCACCAACCAGACAGCACGATCTGTTTCTTCCAACGCTGTTTCTTCACAAATAGCACCATCGGATTATGCCAACGCTGTTCCTTCACAAACAGCACCATCGGATTATGCCAACGCTGTTCCTTCACAAACAGCACTATCGGATTATGCCAATGCTGTTCCTTCACAAACAGCACCAGCGCATCCTGCCGACGCTGTTCCTTTACAAACAGAACCATCGCATCCTGCCGACGCTGTTCCTTTACAAACAGCACCATCGGATTATGCCAACGCTGTTCCTTCACAAACAGCACCAGCACATCCTGCCGACGCTGTTCCTTTACAAACCGCACCATCGCATCCTGCTGATGAGGTTCCTTCACAAACAGCACCATCGGATTATGCCCGCGCTGTTCCTTCACAAACAGCACCAGCGCTGTTCCTTCACAAACAGCACCAGCGCATCCTGCCGACGCTGTTCCTTTACAAACAGCACCATCGGATTCTGCCAACGCTGTTCCTTCACAAACAGCACCATCCAATTATGCCAACGTTGTTCCTTCACAAACAGCACCATCGGATTCTGCCAACGCTGTTCTTTTACAAACAGCACCATCAGACAATAGTTCTGCTGTGTCAGATCTGGAAATTTCCCTGCTCAACCTCACTTCTAGAAAGAGAAAAAAGCCACACCCAGAAGAA
This sequence comes from Ellobium chinense, assembly GCA_033807755.1. Classification (NCBI taxonomy): domain Eukaryota; kingdom Metazoa; phylum Mollusca; class Gastropoda; order Ellobiida; family Ellobiidae; genus Ellobium; species Ellobium chinense. Next base: position 18,316 of record JAWQUT010000895.1, read on the forward strand.
TGGCTGCAGAACAAACGTAAAAGGCAAATGGAAATGGGCCAAGAATACGTGAGCCATGGAGTCATGCGACCTGCAAAGACGCTGAAGGAACGCTGTTCCTGCAAAGGCATGGAGTGCCACTTGTTTTCAGAAGAGGACAGAACTTGTATTTTTGATCACGTTTGGTCACTGACTTGGGATCAAAAACAAACATTTGTGCAAGGACAGGTTGATAGAACTACTGCCAAGTGCCTGAAGAAGTCCTCTGGTCAAAGGAAACAACATACCTTACAGTATGGGTTAAAGAAGGACGGAAAGAGGCTCAAAGTATGCAAGATTATGTTTTTGCGCACAACAGGCTTGACAAAACACTTTGTTCAGTCTGCATTCAATGCAACCACCGTGAGCACTGGGAAAAGTAGAGAGGTACATCACAAATACTACGATCGGGCGGCACAAGACAAACAATTTCTTCGAGATTTTTTGCAAAAATTGCCGAAAATGCCGGCTCATTACTGTCGACAGTCGTCAAGCAAATTGTACTTGGAGTCAGTCATCAAAATTATGGCCGAACTTTATGGTCTGTACACTTCCTGCTGCAATGACAGTAACCAAAAATCTTTGTCAGAGAAAGTGTTTCGTGAAATGTTCAATGCGGAAAATCTCGCATTGTTCAAACCCAAGAAAGACCAGTGCGGCGTATGTGTCGGCCACGAAACTGGAGACATAACCGACGAGATCTGGGCTTCTCACATCAGTGACAAAGATGCTGCAAGAGCTGAGAAAGAAGCTGACAAGGCGTTGGCAATGGCCAGCATGGAGGCTTCTGATGACAATATCTGTGTTGTTACTATGGACCTCCAGTACGTGTTACTTGCCCCATCGCTGCAGGCATCCGCCTTGTACTTCAAAACAAAGTTAGCCGTCCATAATTTCACTCTGTACAACGTTGCAACAAAAGATGTCAAATGCTATGTCTGGCACGAGTCAGAGGGTGGCGTCACTTCCAACGAATTTACCAGCTGCATCGTAGACTTCATACAAAGCAAGCCCAACGTGAAAAAGGTTGTTCTCTTTAGCGATGGGTGTGGATACCAAAACAGAAACTCTATGCTGTCCAGTGCCTTAAGCCAGCTCTCTGTGATACAAAGCGTTATCATCGAACAAAAATATCTGGCAAAAGGACATACCTAGATGGAAGTGGACAGTGTGCACAGTGTAATAGAGCGGGCACTCAAAGGCGTTCAGATCAACATTCCAGCAGATTATGTGGGCATTTTCAGAACAGCAAGGAAAAACCCATCCCCATATCAGGTGCAGTACTTGGATCACTCTTTTTTCAGAGAGTATGCTGGAGCGGCAGTTTACAAAAGTATTCGACCTGGTAGAAAAGCAGGTGATCCTACTGTAACAGACTTGAAAGCCCTCAGATATACCCCTGACGGTACAATCGCTTTCAAACTCGATTTTGGATCTGACTGGCAGGAGTTGACGCGGCCACGGGGGCACCAGAAAATTTCAGCTGGCTCCCCAAGTCAGCTGTATACAAGTGAGCTGAAAATAAGTGAAACAAAATTTAAGCACTCGCAGGAACTAAAGGCTGTGCTCCCAAAGGATGTCCATTCATTCTATGACAACCTTCGGTATTAGAACACACGTTACATTATTTCGCATCGTGATTATGTTACTCAAAATATGTCAGCCATTGTTTGTATGGAATTTTTGTTCCTTCGAATCTTGGGTTTTAGCTGGTCATGTTCCAATTTGCTTGTTATAATAATGTTTCATGTTATTGTCTGTGTTAAAATCATGCTATTGCTTCCATTCTAATTATGTTTCATGCCATTGCTACTGTTCTACTTATATTTCATGCCATTGCTTCTGCTATCATTATGTTTTATCTCGTTGCTAGTGTTATCATTATGGCTAGTGTTATCATCATGTTTCATCTCATTGCTAGTGTTATCATAATGTTTCATGTCATTGCTGGTGTTATCATTATGTTTTATCTCATTGCTAGTGTTATCATAATGTTTCATGTCACTGCTGGTGTAACGTTCACTGCCTCAGTCACAATGTGTTTTTTGATTAATAAACTTTCCATAAATTTTGAAAACTTAGTTGCAAGTTTGCTTATTTTCCTTTTTTGTCATGTACAGTGTTGACTGTTGTGTTAACTGCCTGCCCTTTCTCCTATCTATGCCTAATTCTTCTTAATATATTGTTGAAAAACATCGACACATATTTTCTGTCTTTCCATTTTGTTCCTCTTCCTTTTCTGTTTGTGTTTTTCTGTTGCTTCCTTGTTGTTTGTCTGTCCCTTTTCACCTTGTTGTGTGTTATTCTGATCTACCTATGACTTCTTTTGTTGCACATTAAACCTAGATCTTTATTTTTCTTTGTCTACATTTGTAGACTTCTTTCTCCATACTGTCATTTCTTCTTTTTAGTGATTGGGAACGATTACCGAAAGGGATTGCAATCGGCCACGGCGCGCTGCGGGTGGGGTGCGTGATCAAATCTCGGCGGATACCATCGGCTATAGAGTTGGCCGATTGTATCCGCCGGGTTTATGAACCTTGCCCACATGGCCGATTATAACTTTGTCGAAAAAAATGAATTTCTACAATTTTTTTGCACCTAATTTTTTGTCACAACATGTAACAATATATAAACTTCAATTTTATGAAATAAAAAAAAATTTGACCTAGGGTCGATTTGGCCGGTTATATTCGCCAGGCGACGAAAGACTAAAAGTAAAAGAACACACTCATCAAGATCAAGCCACAAAGTGACTTACCAATGCAAGATATAGTAATATTAGACTACATTGTAACAAATTCGTCTTCATGGAATTATTGATTTTGACATCATGTTCAGTATCCTTCATACTGTCACATCACAAAAAGCAAGAGCTCATTTTGCAGTCATCATTTAGAAGTTATGATTGTACGTTCAGTATGTTGGTCTGTTGTGGTTTGTGCCGTCTCCAGGTCTCCAGTAGGGTAAAACAATGCATATATTGTAGTTGTACCATCATATTCTCGTCCCAGGCAATCTTGTGGTCACATCACAGTCATGGCAACGCAGTCAAAGTGAAGGAGTTAGTGGAAATTCTTACACTGCAAAAATACCGTTCCATACAAAATTTGTTGTAAAAATCGAGTAAAAAATGTACTCTTTGTGTTTAATAAGATAATGTTAGGAAGTGTCTTCAGAGGTGGTATGCCATCTATGGACGCACAGCTTCTAAAAGGGTGGTGTAATTATTGTGCATATATGCATGTTCTGTGGCCCTAGTTTCCAGTCCAATCCAGAGTTTGCTTTTCTTGAGACTAAATATGGCAGAAAGCATGCATCAACAGTTGTTGTCGGTAGCTCCAACAGAATCAGGGGTAAAGGCCAAGCTGTTATAAGTCGCATAACATCTAAAAGTCACCATTTCACATGTCCTGTATAGCATGGGATAACTGCATGTGTGTATTCATTGTCCCGAGTGAAAATACCTGTAATGTGTTCGTGGTGGGGAGGAGGGGGGAAGAAAAGGGAGTTATGCCACTTTTGAATGCAACAACTTGTGGAAAAAAAAAAAAATGCACAATCTCATCTTCAGATACCAGCTGTTTTGAAGTTGAATGTACATGTCCTTCTACTGTACCTTCATCATCCGTGAAATAGGTTTTTTGCTTGTTGTCAGTGGAAGTGCAGTGTGTCTTTTATGTGTATATGTAAGAAAAAATTTATTGTGCATTGACAGGATCAATTTAATATTCTGCTGTTGCATCCTAACATGGTAGCCCAAATACTTTGGTGGTGTGTTAGAGGTAGTATGCCATCCATAACCTGCCTGTCAAATATTTAGAAGTAATACTGCGCAAACATTTTGTCACAATTAGCTGTCAAAGCACTGCCAGCTACCAAACAAGACATTTTCAGTTTAAATGTACCAATTGCCTTTTGATATGATTGTATTATTTTTATTCCACTGATGTAGATCTACTCTCTTACACTGTCCCTAGAGAGTTACATTTGTACACCCTGAATGGTCATAATGATTGTTATTATTATTATTTTTTTTTTAATTCTTATAATCCTAATAAAACTATGCTTGTTGACACAAAATTTGTCCTGCGACAGTCGATCGCCTAACAGGTCTTCACTTTTCATTGAGGTGTGATCTTGTAAAAGGTCATCAAAACTGGACCCCATGGTGTGTGGCGTTCAGTAAGATAATTTCTTTGATCATCACTGCCAAGCGGACCATCAAGGACTAGCCAATATGGCATTTAGTGAAACAAGAGTTCTAAAATGTGCCCCAAGGTAGCTGGCCACAACCATTTCTTAAAATACTTAAATGCATTCAAGCTCATCTTTATCGTCTATAAATTGAAATAAAAGTAAATAAGCACGGTCCAGACATTGATTACTTTCCAGTCAGTAAAAAAAAACACCAAAATATATATAATCTGGTAAATTATAATTTCACATGGAAATCTTGTCCCTATCTCGTGAGCACATTTTCCCGATTGGCTGTGCGATAACAATGCACTGTATTGGTACAAATACCTTAAGCGCTCATTCTGTTGTGGCTTAAATCTCCATGCACTGTTTTGGTCACATGCCAAATGAATGAAGTGTGAATAGTACTGGAGGAAGATGCCTCATATTCAAATGGCAATCCCTTTCATGAGAGTTCTCAATTTCAGTGAATTCATTTTGGACTGATTCCACTGTATTATGAAATAAACGGAAGAATCTGGAAAGTAGGTGAGCATGAGAATACACACGCTATACAGAATAGACCATTTGGTACCAGTACCCATCCGTTTTTGCATTACAAATTAATTTTCAACACAAAAACTGAAAAGAAGTTGAGGAAAAAAATCTGGAATCCCCTTCATGATTTTTGCTGGATTTTTTAATTAGGGTGTTTTAGTAATTTTCACTGTTTGTATCATTTCCTTGCCTTTTTTATATTCCCAGAGCTCTGAGCCCAGCTTTGAGTTTCCCATGTAAGATGTTAGTGGTCTTCCTCTTGATTGTACTCTGCACATCGGAGTTCACAGAGAAGAGGATCACAAATGAAGAACATACCACCCATAGGTATTTACACCAGCCACTCTAATCCAACTCTTCAGCCTGCAGATGGGAGTCGACAAGAGCAGAGATCATCGTCTTTTGTAACTTGTGGCTTACCAAATCAAGACACAAATATAGACCTGCCTCCTTATTTTTTTACACCTCATCACATTATCCGTAACAGTTCAAACACCAGTACATCTGCATATGTGAATTCAGAAGGAGAAGCCTTTCAGCAGCGCAGCTCATTGTCAGCTCATGGCACCACAAAGGCAGTCAGTAGAAGGGATCTTCCTTCTTATCATTCCACAACTTATCAGAATAATCAGGTTAGAGTTCCTTATGGCAGGAGTAGCAGTGCTTTTGCAAATTTGCTTCCAAAATCCAGAGAGCCTTTTCAGCCATCATCAACTCTGAATTTCACAAATGCAGCAAGCAGGACAGATCCAGCTCCATGCTTCCTTAGAGGCCCCAATACAAGCAGTCAGATCAGTAGGTCTGCAAATGTGAATTCAGAATCCTTTTCCCATCATGGAAGCATGGAGGAGGGTCAAAGACAAATTCTTGTTGGTTTGCTTCTTAAACGTACTGCTGACAAGCTGATAAGCACTCAGATCAGTAGGTCTGCAAATGTGAATTCAGAATCCTTTCCCCATCATGGAACCATGGAAGAGGGTCAAAGAAAACATCTTGTAGATCTGCAAAATAAAGGTGCAGCTGACAACACTAAACACAGGCGTGGAATGCAACAAATGAGCTCACACAGCACGAATGATGGGGGTTTTACTGGAAGTCAGAACTCTTCAGATCACATGGCTGGAACATCTGCACATCAGATGAACCCAAGTCATCATTTTCATAGTACACCAGAAACAGCTGCTTCACCACAGATTAGTCAGCCTGGCACAGCGCAGCAATTAGTTCATGGGGCAGTTTCCACAAATTGGTGGCCACAGGCGCAAACTCACCAAGACCAGTTGCCAGGAATACAGATAGTAAACTCTCAATCTAAGCAAAACCAAATGCCAATGCTACATAGTGCAGCTGTGCAGCCTGAACAGATATCAGTACGAAAACAGGTGGTGGTACAATCTCAAACCCATCAGATATCACTGAAGCAGAGGCTGCTTCCACAACCTCAACAAAATTGGGCTCCAGTGCAGGGTCGCACCGTTGCAAATCCACAGCAAAATCATAGATTAGTGCAGCAACCACCAGGTGTGCCAGTTCAGCAAAATCAGGTTTTGATGCAGCAGTTCACAGTTGTACAACAGCAGCGGGGTCAGATGCCAATGCAGCAAGGGCCAGATGAGATGCTAATGCAGCAAAGAGCATTTGCACAGCTTCAACAAGATCAAATGCCAGTGCAGCAGAGGACAGCTGCACAACCCCAGCAAACACAAAGGCAAGAGGCAACAGTGCAGCAACAGATAGTCCCACAATATCGGCAAACTCAGCTACCGGCAAGGCAAAGAGTAGCTGCTCATTTTTCACAACATCGGGCACCAGTGCAGCAACAACAGGCTACGCAGCCTCATCAAAATACAGTTTCAGTGCAGCAGTGGGCAACCACACAACTACCACAGAACCCAGCATCAGTGCAGAATGAAAATGGGACAGCTAGTAACATCTCTAATGTAACTCATAGACCTGTAGGATATCAAAGGCGTGCAGCATCTTCCATTCCTCACCACATGCAGGCAAACACAAAAACAGTCTCACAGCCAAATCATTGCTATGTTCAGCGTTCAGTATCTGAACCAGAACAGGTCATAGGTTGTAGTAGTAGTAGCACTCTCTCAACCCAAAGCCATAGTTATACATCTCAGAAATTATCCTCCCATACAGGCCTAAGTGAATCACTGAACAGTCCAACATGGAGACAGCAGACCCTGGCCCACTTATTCAATCTTCAACCCCCAAGACCACACTTTGATGCATCAATATCTTTACAGCAGAATATGCCACTTGGGAGTATCATGTTTACAGCCCAAGCTGAAACATCTTCATTACAGATACCTCCTGTGACAGTTATTGGTCACGGTGGGCATATGTCAGAGGGAACAGGAATGCGGCTGCCTATAGTTGTATCAAAAGCAACAAAGCCCAATCCATCACCTCCAACAGCTTCAGAGCAGCAAGTTGGCCAAACAGTTAACCCAGCGAAGAATAATGTTACTTCTGAGCCTGCCAGAACGATTCCTAGCCATATTTCTAGTATCACAACTGATGCTGAGAATTTGGCAGTCAACTTCTTATTAGAAGATATGAATGGTGTTCATTCCCATCACTCTTCATCACAAAATATAAATGGTGATCATTCCCATAACTCCTCATCAGAAAGTACAAATGGTGTTCATTCCCATGACTCTTTTTCGGAAAGTACAAATGGTGTTCATTCCCATGACTGTTCATCAGAAAATGTAAATGGTATTCACTCCCATGACTGTTCATCAGAAAATGTAAATGGTATTCACTCCCATAACTCTTCATCAGAAAATATAAATGATGTTCACTCCCATACAGTTACTTTTGATTCCATCAGTGCTTCGCATAACACAGAGACAGGCTCCGTCAATTTATCTTTTTTTACTGATTTGGGACCTGATTCGGCTTCTTTGCAACACCGTCAGCCCAACTGTAGCCCATCAATGGCTGAACCTCAGCAGCAAGAACACATTGCTCAAGATCTCCCAAACTTCCTGGGGGTAAAGTCTGAACAAGATTTGGCAATCAATGATGAGAAGAGTAAGCTTGAAGACTCTCACAGTATTCCTGCCATGGACTTCATTTATAAATGCAGTGACTCCTATTGTGCTGGTGTCAGCATCACCTCACAAATTGTCTTTTTAGGCCATCTTATCCGATGTCACAGCAATCATGACAGGATGAGCTGTCCATATTGCTTTGAAATGCAGGGAACTCGACATCTTATTGCACACATGACAGCAGCCCACCAGAGTGGTTCCAGTATTAAGTTTGCGTGTGGTGGTATGAATAACGGTTGGCACTGTACTTTTAAGGCAGATGAACTTGACATGCTTGAATGGCACATGAACGTGAATCATGTGTCAGAGGACACTTTCATGTGTGCAGTTTGTGGAAAGTTCACATCTGCAATCGAAGACCACATTAGACACCTTAAAAATGATGTGCATAATGCAGTTGCAGTAGATAATCCCACAGCTGGAGTGGACATCGATAGACCAGCATGTGCGTCACAGAAATTTAGTGTGAGACTCCAAATTGTTTCAGCAGATGACAACTCCATACAACAGATTCAAAAGCTGGAAGATTTGCATGATGACAGAAGAACCAAGCCTAGTCTTGAAAAGCCAGTGGCTGTACAGCTTGACAGTATACAGAGACCACCACAGCAACCAAGCTTAACTGTGCCGCAGGGTTATGGCATCCAGGAAGAATTGCAAAAGTGCACAGTGAGTAGGGAAGACATTGGTGATATGCTGAAATCACATACCAGCAGGAGACCCTCTTCTCTTCCAAACTCAGGCATCCAGGCAAATGGCAGCACAGCAGGAAATAAATTTTCCTGTTATTACTGTAATCACAAGGCCCCGTCAGTCCACACCATCACAAGACATTGCATTCGTGGTCATGCGGATGAAGAAGTTTTGTGGATAGATGATGCTTCAGGATTAACTTTTGCAGCTAAGGGAGCTCTTGTGGAGGGGGACTACAGCAACCTGCAAGGGATCAAATTCCTGTGCTCAAAATGTGCATTCAGGAGCAAGAGGAGGTAAGCACAACTTGTTATCTGTTCATGTCATATTTGTCAGGACAAACATTTTTCTGAACCTGGTTAGTGCACATTGATTGAAAAATGGATTAGATGTGTATTCAGCCATTCATGTCTTTATTAAATCATTCAACATAAAATTGAGCTTAAGACTTCCCTTACAGAGTTACAACATAATAAAGTAAATAAGAATTATAATATATATGTGAAGAGCAATTACTCTTACATTATCTCCCTTTAGTTTAAAAAGTTTACAGGGTCCACTAACTGAGTTTTAGAAAAACCTTCGTCACTTCTTCACTTGTTTTGTCTTAAGTTCCACTGACACTGTTGACACGCGTGCACTTTTTCTTAATAATCTCATCTTAATAATTAACGAGGTTTGGAGTGGGGATCATGTGGATGCTACTATTACTAAGTGTACTAGTAGAGCTGCCACTGGCCTGGCAAAATGGAAAGTTGCCATTGGCGCTTCTGGGTCTGGAAATACTTTGAGTTGGCAAAAAATGGCCAGCTCTCAAGGAAAAATCATGGAAAATTCACAATACTAAGTGTTGGCAAAATCATGGAAAATTCACAAAATTGGGCGGACGCTTACGATTTTGCTTGGAACTGTTCTCTCGTGCACTGACCAGCCTGAAGATTTCTTATACAATTTTCTCCCCAACAATTAACAAAAGGTGATTGTTCTCTACCTATGGTAGGAGGAAATGACTTTTTAAAACGATGAAACAGGCAGTGCAAACAAAACAGGACGGTGGAGAGTGGCACCGGAAAGGTGGAGGGAAAGGGGCACTAACTTTGTGGGAGGGAGAGTACCCTCCCTGGTTTTCTAAATGGCCGAGACGTGGAGCCACGACCAGTTTGCAAGAGATAACATGACTACTATCAGTATCATCTACATACAGTAACTGAGTTCGTCTGTCTACGGACAAACTGCTTACAAGTTACATATTATTATTTAACTGACCATCGCGTTTCAGGCGTGGGTGCTGTTATTACTAGCCTGCTTGTTACAACTTAAGGGGGCGTAAGGGTACGCTTTTGTCGGGTTACTCTGTTACTGTCTCTTGGCTACGCGCTGGTGGCTAGGGTGCCCTAGCGTTCATTTTATCTCCTCTAACCTCTCCCTCCTCCCCCCCCCCCCCCNGCTCCACTGTAAACGCAAAAAAAAACCAACAAAACTTCACAGAAGTCTGATCAACGTGCCACATTGCTATCTCTTTCTTCCTGTCTCTCTCGCTCTCTCTCTCTCTCTCTCTCTTTTTCTCTCTCTTTCTCCCTCTCTCTCTCTCTCTCTCTCTCTCTCTCTCTCTCTCTCTCTCTCTCTCTTTCTCTCTGCTCAAGTGAATGGCTGAGCTTCATAGCTGTCTACTCCAGTGAACGACCTTTGGCATACTTGTAGTCTATGACGTCCGTCCCGAGCCACTTTGGCGGGGTTGGCCCACATCGGGCTTAGAGAAGTGAAAAAAAAATATAGCTAAAGCACGAACGTTTTTTAAGCATTACCATCGTGCTGCATGAGGGAAATGTTGGACCTGAAAGATAGATCGTTTGATCATGCTCACAGAATTAATAATAAAATAATAGTAATAAAATGAAATTGCGGTTTATAAGTCTTGTATTCAGGCTAATGTCTGGCGTCACGTGACGTCACATTATTATTACCCCAGCAGCCAGACCATTCTAGGATTTTCTCAACTCCTGGAGAGTATACAGTGCTGCTACCATTGACAGGCGCTGATCACTAGCATTCTAACAATATCTTTGCCTGTGGCCAGATACCCATTTTACAGACAAGTGGACTGAGGAAAATGTGAATGAAATGGCTTCCCAAGGCACTTACATTACGACCGTGGTCAGGAAACAAACCCATGACCAGGGATAAGTAGTGCCTGGCAAAATAAAGTAAAATGGACACCATGATATCAAAATTTCCCCCCTGGAGAGTTTTATTACTGGAAGCAGGGCATGCCAAAAGAGGGAAAAGGGTTGTAGGACCCAATAGTGAAAGTACAATTACGACCCAATAGGACCCAATAGTGAAAGTACAATTACGACCCAGTAGGACCCAATAGTGAAAGTACAATTACAGGCCTAATAGTGAAAGTACAATTACAGGCCTGTAACCACAAACGTGCGGTTGATGTGTGTACAATTGGTTCTCATCATTTATAAAGCCAAATAGTAGCAAACGGTCACAAGACCTGTACGCCCAGAGAGTGGCTCAAGAGATACCGTTCTTTGCAGTTGAGGAAAATCACCATTGCCCATTCGAAAAATAACAGCGGAGACGACCAATGAACGGTCTACAGCTTGGCAAACAGTTGCAATGAACACAGGCATTATTATGTGCGCTTAATAAAGCTATGCATGCCTAACTGTCATAAAGTGAGCTCACGCAGAATGAAGGCTACTCAGTACGAAGGTCTCTGTACCGTGATCATGAAGAGATAATCGTTTATTATCACTACTGATCTTTTTTGTTGTTATTGTTGCAAGAACGTAATGAGCGGGTGGAGAATAGTAGTTTACCACTGCATAGAACATAAAGGAGGGAGATTATTGATTAGTTTTTTACATACGCACACAAACAATTTCGAGTGATTTTAACACCTACAAGAGCAATTCGCGGGTGGTATTGATACTAGTCGTACGTCCTTTGACAATATGGACTTGACTGTAATCAGTAGTGTCCACGACTTGTAAGACTGGAGAATTGTGGAACACCCGCATAGAATATAGTGGAGGGAGATTAGTACTTTTTTACATACATACTTCTGATTTTTGAGGTTGATGTGAAGTTGTGAACTGAGATGAAATGCAGTAAGAAAATATACAGATCAGATCAAGTCCAGATACAACCAGCCAAAGTTCATATCAAGATCAAGTTCACTTGAACTGAATTAAAGTTCACGATCTGAGCTCAAACAATCTTGGATCTGCCCAACCTTGCACACATCCTCAAATACGAGGGATGAAAACAAACTTTTTTAGCACTGCCAAAAACTGGGTGGAGAAATGTTGACGCCTGGGTAGAACATATGGAGGGAGTTACTGATTATTTTTACGGACACACAGATGCAATTTCAAGGGATAAAAATGAACTTATTAAGGGTTAACACCCACAAGGACAGTTGTAAGGGTGGAAATTATATAACATCCACAAAGAACATTATGAAGGGAGGTTATTGCTTTTTAGGTTTCTAATGTTAGAAAACTGTTGCTCTGTCCAAACAGTAAGACTTACGTGACAACAAAATGGACGGGACTTGCCAGATTTGGCTGTTATAAATTAATGTGCGCCGTTGTTTCCGAACTGGGGTGTTTAGACAAGGGAAGTAAACTCATTTAGATCAAGCTGGTCATTTTCTGCTCAGGGGAATTGACACTAGTTGATAAATGACTTTCCACAGACACTTGGGATAGTCAAATAGAAACATAAAGAAAAGGACTGCCTTTTCTTTTTTTTTTTCAGTAAACGAAAAGCAAAGTTGTTGATATCAAATTGTGGTGGTGTTTTTCATTGATTAATCTACAGCTTGGTTGGCCTGTTGTTTGTTTAGTGTTTCTCTGCTAATATCACCAACAAACAACATCCAACAGCCTTGTCGCTGAACAGTCTGTGTGTATTAAAGGCCTACATGAACATACAATCACGATTAAATAACAAACCCTAGTTTAGGCAAAACATTTGAGTAAAGACCTGCCTTAGACAACAGTTTGGAACCCTACAATATGCTTGTCTGTAACTGAGTGTCAGTCATTGCATGCTATCCATGAGTAAATAATTAAATTGCAGCTTGGTTTCATGGACACATCAGCTGTCAAATCACTCCAGTCATGCGAAAAGTGTACTAATAATAATAATGCAGTTTATAAGTCGAGTATCCAGGCTAATGCCCGCTCACATAACTTAACTTTATTATTACCCCAGCAGGCCTGATCATTCTAGGAGCAAACAGTTCCGCTGCCGTTTAAGGTGCTGATCACCAGCATTCTGATAAAATCTTCCACTGCTTATAGCAAAGTATCCATTTTACAGACTGTTGGACTGAGGAAATGTGAATGAAATGTTTTCCTGAGGTACTTACAACATGACCATGGTCGGGAATCAAACTCACAATCTCTAGATCTTGAGTTCAGTGCCTTAAAACGGTTCGGCCACACTGCTCTATTACATGCCAGTAGGGGAGATGCAGTTGTGCCTTTCACAGGCAGGGGTTTCTCGCTCCTTCAGGCCAGCGCCCAGCTTTAATGCACTATTTGAACATTGCAAAAGGACAGAGGAGAACAGGGATCTAGAATTCCAGTGTTAAAACTGGATTCTTCTAACCATGGCCATAAGAAAATGGGTTTTACTGTGTTTTCAGTAAAGTAGAAATTTATCATACATTTGCTCCATTATTAGTAATTTTGCTGCTGAAAAGTTTGAAATTAATGGGAAAATGGGCGCTTCATTTTTGCCTTGTGGTTTCATGCAGTGTATTGGAATATTTTACAGTAAATTATACTATGAAACTCTCCTGTAAACGTGAGAAGACAGCTTCATTTTGAAATGCCAGATTCACCAAGGCACTTATGGTATGTGTCATACTTATTTCAGGTTGGATGTCATCAAGCACATTGCCAACAGCCATCAGAAAACAAAGCTTAGGAGAGCATGGGTCATAAAGCTGACAGCAAACAAAAATGCCAGCCCTTATGAGTATGGACTCAGCACCGAAGGCAGTCAGAAAGGAAATCCAGGAAGACCAGATGTCATGACACCAACATGGAGCCAGAAAGATAAAGCCAGCAAGGATGATGATGATAATGATAGTGGTGATGACAGTAACTGGAGTAGCAGTCGCCGCAGTTCTGAATCTAGTGTCGGAGATGCCCCCAGAGCCAGGAGAGTGTTGCTGTCTGTCAAGTCCAGGAATAGTGAACTCTGTGATGATCATCGAGGCACCAGCCAGGAGACGCCAGTAGGTCCTTGCATGAAGACTATTTTTTCTAACCGAGAGATCTTTGATGATGAAGCTAGTGGTGATGAAGAAACAGAGAAGGAAAGACCTACAGAAGAACTCCTATCACCAATAGAGATAAATGAAGATTATGATGACATGGAAGATGACACAAAGATCACTGAGAGCACTTGCCATTCTGTTGAAGGTACAGTATTACATATAGGTCTGAATATTGCATGAAGTACATGTTGATATCTAAAGCCATATGCTCTTAAATAATACTTTATATGGTTTACAGGACAAGGATAACTTTAATTGTCCACAGAGGGATTCTGATAGTACAAGCACACACCACCCCCCAGGTGAAGTTTCTGAGGATGTATTGTCTGAAATTCTGCGTTATCCAGAGTGCTTTTCATAAGGAACAAAACAGTTGTGATTGTGGAATAGGGGTCGGTTAAACAGGTCATTGTGTTCAACAAGAGTTGTATTAACGGAGTTCCACTGTCTGACTAGCAGTGTATGCTATATTTAGACCACCACATTAATGACACGCTGTTTAAAAACACCACAAAATCCTGCCCTTTAGTTTAACAAAGCCCTGTCACAGGGCTGGTGATGCCTATTCAGGTGGGTGTGATTTATGACCTTCCACCTGACCCGAGCCCTACCTGTGCTAAGTGGAGCAAATCAGGTAGAAAATTGGAGTGTTTTACACATGAGAATCACTTGCAATACCGTCTTTCTTACTACATGTAGTCATTTTTTTCATGCCGTGTGTGTTATCTTCATTTTGAGTTGACATTTGAATAGCACAAACCATCCTCTTCACTTTGATGTCTTTTGTTTCAAGTTCTGCATTACAGTTTTGACAAGAATGGCAGGTAAGCTAATTAACATGTTTTTAGTTACTATATCAGTAGTACTATTAATTAAGCTCCAATAACGTCATTTGGGAATTTTTTTCAAGATAATTTGAAGTGTGAGTTTAAGGCACAAGGTGTGAAGTTTCCAACACCACATTTGTACTTTCATCATGTCAGACCTCACTAAGACTCAGTGAGATATTTTTTGATTTGTGCAGTTCCCAGCTCCATAAGTCATGTTTCTAAAGCCTTACTGTGTTGATTTATGGTAAAAATAGTTATGGAAATGCCCTCAGCTATGCATTTTTATTTTTACAGGCAAACCCCTCCCTTTTCCGCCCTGCTCTCCTCATTCTATATAGACCTACCTCCAGTAGTTCAGTTCTCCCTTCCTTTCTCTGTGTTATGTCTTGTGTTGCTACACTGATTTGCCACTGATCATTATGTTATGTCTGTGTTTTGTGCGAAGCGACAATTTTTTCCAAACTTTACTTGACAATTTCTGAAACATTTTCCTCCATCTTTATTTAGATCATGGACGTGACGAGCATATGGAGAAATTACATTCTCTCTGTAGAGTTTGTGGACTAAGGTGCCAGACTGCTGCAGAAAAGAGAAGAAGACCTCCTGTTCCAGCATATTTTTCAATATTATTTGCCCATATTCTCCATCCAGAGACTTAAAGTCTAAAGATATGAGTCTTTTAAATGTTCCTAAAACCAATCTTAAAAGTTGTGGTTAACGGGCATTTCATTGTTACGGCCCTGTGATATGGAACCGCCTCCCAATGAACATAAGAAGAGTGAAAACCCTTCCATCTTTCAACTCGTTGTTAAAGACCTATCTGTTCAGGAAATATCTTATGGAAATGGATCAGCCCTTGTAATCTGTGTAGGTGTGTATGCATGCAATAGTGCATGCGTGCGTGGAGAGAGATGTGGGTATGTACGTGTATGTTTGAGGTAGTGTGCAAATGAATATACATGTATATGTATAGACACTCTATAGTTTGCAAGGGCGCATGTCTGTTTGTATAATTTATCATTAATTTATTTGAGGGCACATATGTGTATGGTTTTGGTGGTATGCATCCATGAGTACATAAAGACACTGCTTATATTGTGATTGCATTGTCAACTTGTAATAATTGTCACCTATTCTTCTTTGTGTTTCATAGAAATGTAAAGCGCTTTGGGCCTTCATTTGGGATAAGCGCTGTATAGGTGACTTTATTATTATTATTATTACACATTTGGGAGACAAGTGATAAGTAACAGTAACATCCAAACAAGTGGAAACGACATCACCACTTTGTCTAGTCACTGTGGGCTTAATATTGTGCTCAATCACAGAGAGAAACGTTATTATGTCACAGAGATATTGGTGTATCATTCACCAGTTTCAGAATATTTGTAATTTTTTTCATAAGAGCGGTATTTCATACATCTTCCTGTCAGTTGTGAATCATCTCTGCATAATTGAACATTGTGTTATGAAATTTATATGTCTGAAAACTTCAGAATTTGCCCAAAATAGAAATCAAAATTTGTATTTTGATCCTGTATTTAGTCTTTGTTATTCACCCTCTTAAAAACGTGGTGCAATATTTATTTCAAGCTAAAAAATCACCATTAGCCTCTACCTGTGCTCACTAGGCCGTGACCGAGCTACCCGACCTAGCATTAAAGCTGACACTGTGACATATTTATGGCTTGTGGGCAGTTGAACTAAAGAGCACGACTGAAACTGCCGTGCTAGTAAAATCTGGTGAATTACAGTACATGAAGATAATGTGCTAAAGTCATCCCAACCATACCATCTGACTTAGGACCTCACAGTCACAAGTACAATTTTTCTGTCCTCACTACACTTTCACATTCTGGGTATTAATTGTCTCTTAAATTCTGAAACTTGTAGGTTTTCTATCTTCAGTATTGACAAGCCTATAAGTGCATGTCTTTGTGTTTCTACGCATTTGGGACTGACTTTCCTAATGACATTGACCCCTCTTTCACCTGCTAGTGTTTTATGGAATAAGTCTGAAATGTAGACCTGTGCCAAACCCGGTCCCAGAAGTAATCTCGGGTAATACATACTAATCGCCATATTCAAAACCCGGGTACCCGATTACTCAGGATTACCACGTAGCTGGCGAGATACATTAGCAATTAATGGCTTCTTCTATCACCATGAGTAAAGCTCGTTACCCGCCCACCCCAGGCATTGTACCCGCCCAGGTCCCTATCGTTACCCGCCCGGGCTTAGTCTGGGTTTCGGGTTTGAGGTCAGTGACAGTGTGCTTGCGACGTGATGTTGTTTACTGTCGAAACAGACCAACTCTTCCCCCCCTGTTCCCAAGCTCCCAGGCATCATCCCCTTAGCTGCTCTAATGCAGTGATGAGGACTAGCTTTTTGTTCTGTGTTCCTTTTTTTTTTCCATTTTCCAACAGTGAAAATGGATTTTTTTTTTAGTCTTCTCAATTATACCTTTTTTATTGTTGTTCTAGTTTTCTTTCATTGTTTCATCATCTCAGATATAATAGTAGGTAAACCTTTAGACTTCAGAGTACACAGAGAAATTGTAAAGAAAATGTTATTATGTGAAGGCAAGACAATAAAACCCAAAGGAAATAATATAAACTACATGTAGTAATAATAGAAAACTCAGAAAAGACCATAACCATTCGCAATTGCAAACTTCGGATTGTTTATGGTAAAGATACAGAGATCATCAAACGGCGGCAATAAATTCTGAGAACAGAGGACGAGAGGGAGAAGGGGACCTGAGGGAGGAACTGCTGGTCGCTAGCTGCTTTTACCTATGGGTTAATTAGATGACACATTATTCTGTTGTTTCAAGCCTGATAAGGCATGATTACTTTACCAGCGTCTTTTCTCCTGAATACATGATTACTAAGCCCGGCTTCATCCACTGTCTCCTGGTGAGTAAACAATTACACAACCAGGGTTACCTAGGTCTCCTCTGGTGGTTACACGATTACTAACCCCGGGTTTTTCAAAAGTAATCTCTCGGGACCCGGGTACCCGATTACTTTTTGCCCAGGCCTACTGAAATGCCTGTCGTTTTGCAACGACTTGAACTTTGTAGTCAAAGCAAAGGATAGGCTACAGAATTCAGCTGAAATAGTGACTCAGGGGTTTATCAGGTATCAATTAGATCCTAGTTGTTAAATCAGGTTCCTTGTAAGAATTTCTGTTTGAAATCATTCATGAACTGAAGGTCAGACGGCGATTTTGGGTCGCGTCTAAATTGTGTATCAGGATATGAGGCCACACAAACGTCTGGATCATTTCATTCGGACTACATTAATAAAACATGTCTTTTGTCTAGTGCCCCTTCTTTTATACACTGCATGTTATTTGTTTTCTGTTATTGTTCAAATGCAGTAGAAACACAAAACCTCAACATAAAGAGGACTGGCTTGATAATTCATTATCATGAGGTGTATGAGGTTACAAGTATAAGGTGAACTTACTTGAGAGATACAGAGCAAGGAACTGGAACTTTGCAAGGAAGTTTTGGTACTAAGATCATAAAGTCCCACTATATATATAAGTCGACTCCGCTTAATCGCCTCGTTTCCCAAGGAACTGAATTTTTTTTAATATAAAAGTCACTGGATAATCGCCCCTCACTCCGGATAATTGACCACTCTTCAGCGCCCATGAAGTCAAAGATCAGTGGTTGAAGGGTTACGGTTGACAAACAAATAATGTATGCAGGCGGTTTTACTGTGTTGGATGGCAGACAGGTTGACTGAGTGACAGCTGCCACCCGAAATGGGTGTGATAAGCCTTTACTCCCCACCTGCCCCTCCTCTTGTCTCCCCTCACCCCACGCTACGCATCACCGCCTTCGCCCGTCCGAAAATGCTTATGCGCCGAAAGCTGTATAGTCTCCTCCCCCCATGCCTTGATTGCGCCTATCTGGTGGATTTCAGTTACATCAGATGTGGATGAACAGTCCATCCCGACCATGCCATCCTACTCTTTATTGTCTGCTGGGCTACTGCAAGGTGGCCAATGAGAGAAACCGCGGAGATCAAACATTTTGTGTGCTACAACACCATCAAACTCGAGTTTGTCCTGAGTCTGGCCTTGAGAAGGTGTCAGTGCACGATATCAAACTACGACATCAAAGATATTTAACCCCATCACCAAAAATATGGCCGAAATTACCTTCTCCTCTAATAGCTTAATTGCCCACTTTTTCCGTGATCCCGAGGAAGGGTGATTAAGCAGAGTTGATTGTATATATTTATCAGTTATTATTTCAGGGGTATGTTATGGGTTTGAAAGAATATGCTGCCAAATTACTGAGACTCAGATTGTCATAAAACCTCATTTGGAATGAGTATACATTTTGACCGAACTTATCTTTGTCCTTCTCTTTCACAGAAACTTATTCATCTTTGATGTATCAGTGTCATGAATGTGACTACTCTGTTGGCAGTCTTTTCCACTTCCGACTGCATGTGGCTCAGCACGTCAGTGATATTGACAAGTTAATTCCAGTGGTTTCTGAAGCATCGCACTTTCGCTGTGGGATCTGTGGATATTTTGGTATGAGCCAAGAGGACTTTGAGCGTCATGAGAATTATCACTGCCTGGAGAAACGTTTTCTGTGTGGATATTGCAGTCAAGATTATGACTTTAACGAGGGTGTCAGGACACACATTATAAATATGCACCCTGGTCTTCCTATCAGTGTATATGACAGAAAGTTCCTTTACAGGAAAATGTTTCAGGAAGCGCAAAAGTTGATCAAATTAGACCCTGTTGTCATCCTTGATAGCTCTGAAGTCGAGGAGTACATGAGAGAGGCATCACACTAGGTCTTACAGACAGTATGTATTTTCTTTCTGTATCCAGACAGATCTCATACTTTTTAAATCACAAGAACTGATTACTAAAAAAAAGAAAAAAAAATTATATTGAAAGTTGTTTCAGTCTAAGAGAAATTTGTACGTTTTTAGACTAAAGCTGCAGGCTCACTTTGATAAGGAAGTCAAAAACTTTAACATATATTCATTTTCTCATTTTGTCTGTTTTCCAACAATCAAGGGCAATATCAAAGTTAATTTTGTACTAAATATTGAAAAGAGACAGTGTTTTTCACATAATTTCCTTTGTCACGAAGGGAAAAAAAAAGGGCAGGCTTAGAGATTTACTAAAATCATTGATATGAGATGCTTAAACCTAAGCAAGCAGTATGCATGCAACTCAGTGAGCTGGGATTTTCTTTGAGCAACTTGGCAGGCATATGAGGCTTAGAAACCCTATGATTTCTGCTGTTATTATTATTATGCAATATGAATGTCTTGAAACTTAATACCACACAAGAGGTCAAATTTTAAATGAAGTTTGGGGGAAAAAAAAGACCTTTTAAGATAGTGCCACACATGTTTTACAGTATTTGTGTGAGTGTGTTTGTTTTTATCAGAGTCCACGCAGTCAGAAATTTCAACTGCCTGCTCTTCATTACCTCTGGTGTCACTGCTATCTTTATCAGAAGCCATTATGGAAGCCTTCTCAAGAGGAAGCAAACCAAAATTTAGTCCTCATTTATTTCTTACAGTAGACCTATAGACCTATTATACTTACAACTGTTTTCATGTTTACATGACATGAAAATACTCCTTCAAAAAACTTCTCTATATCTTGTTTCAAATGTTCAGTATTTCCCTTCAGAACGCATGTAAATAGTATTATTTTATGGTATCTAGTATCCAGAGTACGCAGAATGACACTTTGAATTTCGAAATTCCCTGAAAAATGCATTGAATTAGTGCTGATACCGCCATCTTTCCTACACTCCAATTACCTGAGAAAAACTCTTAAATCTTGCAAAATATTTTAAATTCCCAACCCCATTTAAAATTATAATGACTGAGAAGACAGTGGGTAACCACAGGGTTTTTGGAGTATTTGTCAAGAAAACCATCCTTAGGGTGGATTGTTTATTAATTTCTTATGATAATGTCAGTGCTATTGGCCCTTTGTTAACACGATTCTCATGACATGAGATGGCTTTAGGTTATCATAAATTTTCAAGTCAAAAATACTACTTCAGAGATGCTTCTGAGAACTAGGAGTAAAAATATTTCAGTGTTGTAATCAGTATCTGCCATGTTAGCCTTTCAGTTTATAATATTATCAAATGACCAAAGCAATTGTGAGACAAAACTGTTGCATCTATGTTGTTGTTCTTAGTATTGGACATGAGATTCTACATTCAAGTCGGAATGTGCATTTATTTTCAACAGCAGTGTACCATTTGATTTTGTCTGTTTAGTTTTCATCAGCAGAATGTGGAAATGTAGTGCCATTTGAGAAGCTTAGGGCATGTTTCTACTGAATCCAGCAGGTCAGTTCACTTTGCCAGGACTTTGTCATGTTTGCACGTTCCCATTATTAATTGGATGAAGCTGATTCTGTCCAGTCCACCAGACACAGCAGGACACAATTTGTGCTAGTCCAGCCAGATTTAGTGGAAACTTATCGTTGGTTCTTGGACAGGGACAGAATATTATCATTAGCAACTTTCAGTAACTTCACCTGATGTCATCAAGGAACACAAGTTGTAAATAATGTTAATATAATTTTTTCTTATATTACACACCGTCAACGGACTGCTTTGGTGTGAGTGTGTTACAGTGTTATTGCAAACAGGTATTAAAACTTCAGCACATGTAATAGATGCTGGTCAGGATACTGCTGCTGTGTTTTCAGATAACTGTTGGAGCCTGTATAGTTTTACTAAAGCTTGAACCAGAGTGATATGATCTTTTGATCTTCCTACAACGTTCTTCCTACTTATCTCATCCACTGGGCCTTGTATGACCCTATCTCTGTGACAAACAGGATCAGGGCATCATCAACACAAAAAGATTTCACGAGTGTATCAGAGGGATGGGTTCAGAGGACTTACTTAGTTTCTGTTCTTCCCTGTTGTAGTTTACTATCCCATCTCACTTACAATGTTTGCATTAATATTTTACTAATCCCCTGCTGCCAAATGTGTTCACATACAGTATTCTTGATATTTGAGTGTATTTTTTAATTTCATACCAAACATGTTTTCAGTATTTTTTTAATATCATTACATATAAAGACTGCTTCGAGCCTCATGTTTTTGTATAAAGGGATAGCCAAGGATATTTTTTTCCCGGATGAATTTACTGCATTAAAACAATAGGTCTCCAGAACTTGTGTTTCAGTAGTAGATTGGTTTTTGAATTACACAAAATTTAAACTAATTCTGTTTTGCATTTTGTCCTTACACATTTCAGCACAGTTCCCAAAACATAGTTTCAGTCTATTACAGTGTAATTCCTGGTTTAACAATATGTACCATACTGTTATCATTTTATGTCTTCAAAATGGCTCCTCCAAGTGGTAAGTGGGAACTGGCTAATTAGTTTCTTTTGTGACATAAGCGGAATACAAGTTATATGGAAAGGACCATGGACAGCCTCATGAATAAAACCTTGCTGAATTAATGTTTTTCCCAAACTCACAAGTCAGAAATGTTCAGTCAGTATAAGGTGTGCTGGTGGCAGAAAGCCTTAATATTTGTTTCTTTTGGCACTGAAGATATTAATCTGTGAAAAAATTGCCTATAGAAGACATTAGGTATCATATTAAATGACAGTAGGGTTGTCTAGTTCATTGCTGAGTTGACATATCTTGGTACATACAATGCACTTTCATCTTGTTGAATCAGCATACAGTAGAATCCAGTGGCTGATCCAAGAATTCATAGAAGGGGAGTAGGGGAGGAAACGGGGTGGGTTTACATCCCTACATTTTGTAAGCTATTGACCCTGCTTCCTTGCTTTGAGATTCTGCTTTCTGTCGAAATTTCTATGCATATAGACAAGAGCCAATCTATTAAGTTAGTCCTATGTCAGCCATTATGGATGTGAGATAACCTAGGACTCTAATGACTGTGGTGTTCTCTCTGCTTTGCTTAAGGCTTGGATATCATTGCTAAAAAGTGCAAAGATCACAACCATTCAGGGCTCACAGACTGTATGAGCTTGGATTTTCCACAGCTGCTGTGTGCCAAAATGAATTTTTACAGGTTGTTATTCATTTTTCAAATCATGCCATCCTGTCAATTTTTCTCTTTCTTTCCCACCAAAGCTGTGGTGTGATTTATTTCTAGAATCATAGATTGTCAGCGGTAGATACCACATAAAATTTAATTTCTCTGGAACACACAAATAATTAGTGATTATGTTTAGTTTATATTTAAGGCAACACTTTTTGTTTTTGACGCATACTTGCTTGTTATAGTGTTTTCTTATTAAGTTGTGATTACACAGTTGGTATTAATAACTAAGACTATAGATTATCTACTTCCATTGTGTGTCAAATGGTCCAAGATTTGTACCTATTTTTATGAGCCCAATTTTCGTTTTAACAATGCCCAAATATGATTATTGGGAATCCATTCATGTGAACCTAGCTCCATTACAAAACACTTGAACAAGTTGTCAGATTGATAAATGGGTTTAATTAGTCCTATAGATATTGCAAAATATGTTTAGTATGAAAGAATGATAGACATCTTGTGAATTTCATATGTTTGAGTGTATTTTGAGCTGTTGAGCATGCACACTTGGAAGCAAGTTTACTGGATATTGCCAAAATGTGAGAATTTCAGTAGCTGATTTTCACAAGTTTCATTTTACTAGTGGTTGAACTTGGCTCATGTGTGTTTAAATTTGGTGTGGTCTTCCAAAGTAGTACCCCAACTGGTACCCACCTTACTGAGGAAGATATTTTTTGATGGGGTGAGGGGAAGGGGGATGAACAGTTTTCAGATCCCAATAAGTAAGACATCATTAACGAGGGGTGCCTGCGCAAAGGCCGTATCTCCCTCATATAATACATATAACGATACAGTGTTTGTGCCGGCTTAATGCTGCTTGAAATGAAATTCTTGAAGTTACAGTATTTAAATGGGATTGAAATATTATTGTGTCATATTTGGGTTTGTAAATAAGCACCATGTGTATTAGTCCTTACCAAGTTGTACAGGAGTTTATGCAGAAGTGTCCAGGAGACAATCATTACTAAATACAGTCAGAGGTAATACACAAAATATTTACAGAGAAATAGAGAGACATGCATGACAGCGTCATATACTGTAGTTTCTCTGTTACTCAGCAGTTTAGTCCATTAATGCCCCATGCAAATTCAGCCCAAACTGTTTCACATCCTACTTGATAAGGGCATACAGTCAGTACAAATTATAACAATTTTTTTTACTGCCCACTCTGCCATCTTACGATTAAAGGTCGCAGATCGGAAAAACTAAATTTTACAGGAAAGGCGAAAAACCTGTTTGATTATATAATAACTTTATTTTGTAACATAATTCGCATTTTTTTTTCATTGATGAGTAATATAGATGAAGCTTTGATTTGGGCATAGACCTCGTCCGTGAAAAACTAATTAACAGTGATGCAATAATTGAAAAGACCTTTTGCCATAATCCCAAACAATATTAAATCACGAGCGTTTATGACAAAAGGACGCATATGCGATATGCGTCCTGGGTGAATTTTGGCAGTTCAGTTGTTTCTGACAAAGAGGTGCATGTTGGATATGCGTCCCTCTGTCGTCCACCATCTGAGATTGTGTCATCCTCGTGTTCAGGAAAAGGTCGCATATAGCGATATACGTCTCTGTGTTATAAACAAATGGTACTGTTTCAGTGTAAACATGCTGTGCATACTAAAGTAAGAATATGAGGTCTTTCAAGACAATTTTAGACATACCATTTCCATTTTAAACCAGAGGAAAAACAAGGCTAAAATGATAACGTTGGATTTTAAAAGAGTACAGAATCAGACAACAGTGAACATGATTTACAGAGTGAAGTGAAGGTGGTAGTATAACGAGATGTGAAGTAAAACATTAAATGTGAAATTCAGATAATAACGCGAGCCATCATACATAATACACCAAATAATGGCTAGATCCTACATACATCAGTGTAACATTACACATTAAAGGGAACATGAAAGCAAACGTGGCATTCTGCTGAGCTTACGTCCCACTTTGTAAGAATTACCCCAGACAAACACCACAAAATGTTGCAAGTTGTAAAATCCATATAGAATCCCGTTTGACAGTATAGAATAAGGCAAGCCTCTTTTCAACCAAATGACAGTATGTTTTTAAACATCAGATCTTGTTAGGTCTTTGCTCTTAGTGTTGCTTGGTAGATCCTCCCAGAATTGTCTCCAATTATGGGGCATCAAAGGCAGTAGCTGTTTCAAAATCTTACCTTTCTTCACTTGAGCCAGTCCTCTCAGGCTGATACGGCGCTTTGCATCATTTGTAAAACCTTTCCGTAAGATGGGGACAGAACTGACCTCTTCCTGCTTAAAACTCTCTTTGAAATGCAGAGTTTCTGGCGACCCTCTCTGGAACTGAGCCTAAACGATTTTGCTAAGGTATGGTCGGGGTTCTGTTTTCTTGAGTGCATACTGGCTCATTCCGGACTCCCAGTCAGCAAAATCACTGACTGCCATTGCATACACATAGCAGTCAGTCTCCTCCACACACTGTATGAAGTCCTGAAAGTCGAATACTGTATCTTCCCGTCTCGTCTTCTCAGCACTTTCTCAATTTTGGCGTGTGTTGAATCTGCAGCCATAAAAGTATGTCCTGGTTCAAAATATTTCGGTGTGAAGCTCTTCAAACCAGTTGCACGCTCATCGTTTACATCATGCAGCAGCATCGTGTACGATGTCCAGTTTTTATTCTGACTTTCACAAGTGTCCAGCCAAATAGTGATTTCGGCATTGTCCCATTTTGCAGCCAGGAATCTGTGAAACACTGAAGTCAAGTCTTCATCAAGTTCATCCTTACGTCCAGCTACACCCTCGTACCAGAGAAAAGCCATGTTGCGAAAATGCTTTTGCTTCGTTGTTTTTGAGCCTACTTCCAAGGTTTCATTAATAACCACTAATCTGCTCGTTAATATGTTGCGCTTAAACTGATCCATTCAAGGCAGCAGCATGACTTTTTGGAGATCTGCTGTGAATGTGACATGCCTTGCATCAACCACAGCAGACACGACTGTCTGGTACATTTCGTCGGTTTCTTGACGAACCGTCCTTTGTCCTATCGGTGGCCTACGCCGGGAACCTACTTTTGAGCTGTTTGCCAGAAAAAGCAATGTCCTTGTTTGGAAGAAGTTTCAGAGATTGTGAATTATAACAGGCTAATCGGCGTTTGTAAAAGAGTTCAGATCTTTCAGATTTTGGCAGGTGCAACACCTCGAGATCAAATACCGCAGTCACCACAGAAGCATGGGTTTCTGACTTGGTTGTGCTGGCTCTTAGGATGTTGCGCACCTCGTCCTTTTCACTGATGTGTCTGCTGTTTGCATTTGGAATGTTTGGTCTTGAGGATTTTGCTTTGCTTTTGTTTCGCACAACCCACACGTGTCTTTTTTTTTCGGGAGGTGAAATCTCAGATTCATCTTCTGGAATACATCACAGTATCGGAATTTATGAAAACGTCGACCAGATTAATCCCATGTCTTCAACAGTAGTATGGGATTAATTTTCAAATTAAACCTCAGTTAGGACCATCTCATAACACTTCACAGCCTCGTCGGAAAGACGAGATTGTGTTCAGCCGCTTAAGATTAGGTCATACACACCTTACACACTCTTTTCTTCTAAACGGAGAGGATCCACCCGAATGCATAGGGTGCAGCTGTCCTCTCACCATATCTCACATCATGACAGAGTGTGCAGAATTCACCGATGCCCGCAAAAATCTCAAACATTCATCCTCAATGAAAGAACTATTTACTACTAATACAACACACAACATCTTAAACTTTATTAAAGACATAGGTCTATACGAAAGGATGTAAAATCATAACAAACAACGAACATATAAAATCATCACATACAACATACAACGAACATATAAAATCATAACTACAACGAACATATTTTGTACTACAACGTTTTACCTAAACATGGTCTCTTCACATTTTAGGAGTGTGACCCTGCAACAGTGACGCCCGTTGCAGTTTTGAAGCCGATAGGACGGTCACACTCTGGCTTTTAGAGTAGGAAAGCCGGCGTCTAGTCTTCTCGGATAAGGACGAAAAACTAGGAGGTCCCGTGTGCACGTTGCGCACGTTAAAAATCCCTTGGCAGTTTTAAAATCGTAAAAGAGTAGGCCTAGCGGCCGCTGTCCGGGCAAAATTGATAGGAAAATTCTACTCAAAAACGTTCACAGTAACCATGAGGGCGTAATATAGCCGTAATCGTGCTGACACGCCGTAAAACACAACTCAAACCTCAAACCAGGATGAGATCAGAAGTCTTTTGGTAAATGTTTATGCACCTCATTCATAATTGGAAAGAACAGTTTTCATCCTCGTCACCATAAACTGACATGATCAAAGGCAATGGCTTCAACTTTGCACACAGTTAATACTGCTTTGAATTTCTGAAACAGATACTGATATCTAAATCAGACTTCACTTGTTATATTGCGCAAGAATAATGAAGCAATTCATTCCATATAATGTAGTTTTTAAGTGCCGAATCTGTGAATACTGAAAGATACTTATTCGTCTGATTTTCAGAGCATGAGGTGACACGTGTCGGCCTCGCTTGTCTTTATAAGAGGCAGTGTCTACTCACTGAGGTGTTGCAATAATAGTTTTGACAACAGAGTCTGAACTGAAGCCAAGGATGTGAGTGAAAATGTTAAGACAAATGCTTTATTATCATCTCGCAGAAGTCACAAAATACCTCTGTGTTTCTCCCCCCGACCTGTTGAGGGACATACTATGTCGGTTCTCTCTCGATATTATGAAAAATCCATGTTTGCCGTTCTTTGTAACTTTGATTCTGAAGTCCAGCATGATCGTCTCCCTTCTTGCCTGGATGAAAGTCTTGCTGCAGCCTCAATTGCACTGTAGGGTGAGTGCACAGCTGCTCAACGGCATGCTTTTAGACTGACCTGACCCGAAGAGCTGACGTGAGCCTAGAGAAGGGGGTTTAAATGTTTTGTTTGTAGTGCACGGCTGCAAAACGGCGTGCCTTTAGACTGACCTGACCCGCCGAGCTGACCTGAGTCAAGAGGTCAGTTACCGCCCACTGCCCACTCGACTTGTTCCCTGCGGCGTGAGCGCTCGTTTCTCGTAATTTCATCCTCTTTATAAAGAACTACCAACAACCAGCAACTCTCTTTTGCATTTTGTGAAATAGATAATGAAAATGCCAAAGATGCAGTTTCGTACAAAAGTTCATGATGGAGAAGCTCACAATCAAAGAGGACGGAATTATTAGCACGTTTTAGCGATACATGCATAATTAAAAATTGTTATGTAGGCTGACGTAATCAACGAATGGGTGTAAAAAAGACAGGTTTATAAAGCAGAGTAATTACCTTTTCAGCCCTCCAAGCCTGAAACTGTGAAAGCGGATACACCTTTGGTTGCACAGCAATCTTGGTTTAAGTATGAAACTTCTCTTTTTCATTCAACTTCGCTCACCCAGGCATGCTGACCTTTAAGGCTTTAAACTTTAATACACCATGAGGATGTACATATTTACATATTTCAAACAGACAATCACAGAATTGTATATCACAGGCTCTTTGCATAAGATATTGCGGTTATGGCACGACGTGACCATAATTTTCAAAAATAAATATCTTTTACACACATCCTCATTCATACTGGCTGACTTATTCAAACTTTTCAAGAAACTGGAACCCAGATATTGCACAGATTATCTCATTACTAGGTGTATGTATTGACCTAACGACCACACAGACGATCTGGCATTGTCAGAGATGATGCAGACATGTGTGATGTGTGTTTTGTCTTTATGTTACAGTTTGTTTTTGTCCTCTTCTTTTTGGCTGGTAGGGCCTACTAATGACTGCAAATCTAGTGGTGCTTGTACAAGGCTAGACTGCATTATTGTTTCTAACTGCGTTGCTTCGTTCTTCATGGCCTGTCCTCTTTTCTCCAACTTGGAAATGGTTGAGTAAACGAGTTCCCCACCCTGTTCCCCCAGCAGGCCAAGACCGAATCTATGCTGTTTCATAAAGTCAAGGCAGTGTTCTTCTAAGATGTGGTGTTTGGGAAGGACTTTCTGTGGAAAGAATTTGCGATAGAGTTTCATGGAGTTGTCTGTAGCTGTCTTGATGGTTGGAATTGCATCCTCTTGGGAGTGGATTGGTGTGTGAAATGTGAGTGTGTACTTTGGCATAGGCCTCATTGAAGGTGTTGAACTGAGCCCTGACTTGAAATGCCTTGTCTGTGATGAGCTTCTTGTCTGTGCATGCTGTTATTCTATCTGTAACCTGCTTGGTGAGCTTTTCATAGACTTTGTCTACATAATTAATAACAATGACAGTGATTCCCTATGAAATTTCTGCTGTGGTATGCCTGTGGGTAATTTTATTATAGTTCAGTATGTGATTGAGGGATCTGCAGACGGGACCACACCTATGTTCGACTGCTGCCTTTGCTTTTCAGCTGTCTCAGACTTTGTTTTCCACTCCATTTTTTCTTCAACCCTATCTGAAACTAACAGGCAGCCCTGGTAAAGCATAGACTTTTCAATTAGCGCTTGGTGTAAAATCCAGTTACTTCCAAATGTTTTAAAAGTTTTTAATCTCCTCATTTTTGGTGCCTTCATCATGAAAAATGAGGCTGTCTTATTTCATCTGCAGCTCTATCTAGTAGCTTGTGATGTTTTAGTGTGATCCCCAGCAGACAGTGTAAGTAGGATGGTTCTGCTCCGTGAAGGGACATGTCTAATAGTGGTGGATGAATGCCGATGTTAAAACAAGATGAGTGCAATAAGGATGACTCGGCGGTAGTCACGATGGAGTTGGGTTAGTGTTCTGTGTGCCATCTTTTGTTCCTGTGGACACTGAATGTCAGTGTTTCTGATGAGACGCCAGAGACAAGGGTCCCATACACTTTAATTAGAAATGCGTAATCGCCAAACGGAAATAACTTAACTTTTTTGCCATCCCAGTTCATGTTATCTAGCCCCTGAAGTGGTGTTTTAATTTCTTCGAAAAATGTTCCCTCGCGAATCTGATGCTTTGACCATTACAGTTAATATGGTGTTGAAGTTTGAGTTTGGATTTTGTGTGTTGGCTATTGCTAAATTGAGTTTGAAACTTCCCTTTCCGTAATCGGCGCCAGCTTTTACCCAGATCTCAACTTCTGGAATTTACCCATCATGCCAGGTGAGGCCATCTTTTAGTTAAGTTAGTTTATCAAGCATCTTTATGATATAGTTTTGAATATCGTTGATGAACACTAACGGCGTCTCCTACAGTTGACCTTTGGACGTAGAGAAAGGCTTGGTTTTGATGTACACATCATCTTCTACAATGTCTTTCATACATTTCCTCTCAAGAGTGCTCATTCGCCATTTGCACACCGCATTCTCAACACCTTTTCCAGCGACTAAGTTAAACCCACCCACCGTTTCCTTCATGGCAAGGGCATATTTTGAATCAAGTCGCACCTTGATTGCAACTCTGCTTTTCTACAGATGTCTTGTTATGTAGGTAGTGCAATTCTCTTGAGTTCATGAGTCTGTTGTGTCTGTGTGGCTTCTCCCGCAACGTGTTGCCTAACTCTTGTCATCACTAATGATCGTTTTCTTTTTGTGGGTGGTGTAACGTCTGCTGAAGATTTTCTGTGCTTGGTAATTTTCATTAAGTATATTGGCTGTCCTCTTGTTTTGCACTTAATGATATTATCTTTTGATTGTGCTAATTTCCTCTGTACAAGATTCGCGAAGTGGGCCTCCTCTGCGTCTACGGATGGGGGATGTTGCACATTCCACTAACTGTGGCTTCTGTTTCAATGGTGTGGAGTGAGAAGTGGATGACAAGTTATCTGTGAAACTAATGTCAGTAGGTATGGATAGTGTATCAGACGGGCAGAAGTTTGAACGATCGGGCCTAGGGCCTGGCTCGGTCTGTTCTCAAATATCCAAAATGAAATGACGTAAGTTGAGGGTTCCTACCTTATACCTTGTACATAATCAGGAAAACATTCACTCTCACACATTCTCATCTAATCTAACCTTCACCCTAAATTAGCACAGAGTTACTAGGCTGTGTCTTGAAAGCACACAACTAGGGCATTGACTTTCAGGAACTGCCAGGAGTAGCAAGTCGTCCCCCACCAGGACTCAGAAACACAATGATATAGTCCCAAAAAGTCGAAGTAAAAGTCCCTGGGTATAGGCCTAGAGGTTATTCTGACTCTGCAGCTACTCGTCCACTTTTAACGCCCAGCACTCGCCTCTAAGCTCCTTGATGCACGCGGTTGCGTTGCTTCGTCTCTTCCACTACACGTGAATTATTTTCTGTCCTAACCACAAGTTAGGTACAGCAAACACTGGTTAACTGTGCAAATGCACATGGGCAAAACAATAATATTACCCCTGAACCTCTTCCAGCTACACGTTGGTAAGACTGATATAAAAGTACTTTATCCCAACTACACGTTGGTTGTTATTATTTTGTCAACAGCGGCTTGGACTGCACGTCTAGCTCTCAGACCGTGTAAGAATGTTGTGTCCAACAAAGGACAGGATGCAGAATGCAGGTCGGGGGTGGTCTCATGGGTGGCCCGTCGGGATCAAGTTCTGTGGGCATAAATCTCAGCTCCCGAGTGACAGTGATTGGAAGGGACTTGGGTGTGGAGCGTGAGAGGACTTAAAACTATTGTTTTAAAGAAACGTTAATCGGGTTACGATTAGAGGCTAAACAAACTGTACAGGTCTTGTAAATGAGGGTGTGATGTAATTGCAAGCATCCGGCGACCGTTTCCATGTAAGTTTCTTCAGCTGTAGGTCTGTGCTCTGGCTCTAGCTGGTTGTTTTGTGTGTCTACCACGTCTGTATGTGTGGGTGTAGTGTGGGCTCGTGTGATGTCTGTGTGGATCGCTCTGCTGGCCGTGCATATTTCAATGCTCCGCAGCTGGTGTCTATGTAGCGCTGGCATACCGCACAGTCTTTGATCTCAGTCAATGGGTTGTAATTAGTCCACATAGATTTAAAACGTTTCCCAGTCTCTCTCGCTGCCGAGTTCTCTCCTCCTCTTTTCCTCATAATATACATCTTTTTACAACACTTCAAACACAAGAATTTCAGATGTGTGTCTTCAGCGTCGTTGGAGATGTCAATGTTATAAAACAACATGAGTTCTGCGCGACTGTTTTCACAAGCAGGTTTTTGTCTATTTCTTCTCTCTTCTACTGCAGTCAGCACTCTTTCTCCGTAGATTCGGTACAGTTCATTTTAAAAAGTCACATGAGTTTGAAAAGAAAGCTCCATGATAGGAGATTTCATGAAATAACCTAAAGTGAGAGAGAGAGAGAGAGAGAGAGAGAAACTTCACGTAACTCAGCTCCTGTGTGTGTGTCCTCAAAGAGACTTATACACTATAAAACACAATGATTTGATGCATTAGGAATTGAGAATTCGAAAAAATTAATTACCAATTTATGGCAGATGTTAATAGTACAGCTGTATTAATAATAGCAGAGACTATTTTCATACTGCCTTCTGTGAAACACCCAGGAGGAGCATACCAACAAAAATTGTATCACTGAACATAGGAAAAACACATGAATTTTGTTGTGGTCTCAAAACGATGTTCACTCGATCAGATACGGTCGGCATAATGGACCGAAACTGTGATATCACGGTGAGACCACCTGGTAGGGCGGAAAATTGATACGGGCTGGTTTTTAGGGAGATTGCCCTTCGCCTGTCAGCCTGACAGCTGATTTATGACCGTGACCACTGGCGCACGGAGCCAAACTAAACTCACGCTGTGAGCCATTTTGAACAACCGTGAGCGGTGCTCCGTTTTGTCGTGATGCTCACATCTGTTTTGTCTCTCTGAACAAGCGGTGGCATTGGGGGAATTGGAGAAATTGGCAAGGGCACACGAGATGGTGGGGGTGGCAACATGTCACTCAGATCCGATGAAAGTGGTGAGCTAAATTAATTGTTAGTGCTTTGGTGAGACTGCCTACATTCTGCCAAAACCTGACACATCTCAGTACCACACTGAAGGACTTTCATGCTGATTGGTGTCAACTCTGTATTTTCTTTGTCACTGAATTCAGATGGATTCCATTCTGTGTTGCTGGGACTAGAGCTGTTACTTTTTCCTTCCTGTAAAAAATCATTTCAAATCGCAAGAATTTTCATATATCTCTATTTTGTAAAACAATTTTTCTTTGTTCTTTACTATCAGATATTGGAGCCAGTTTTCGCTGGAGGCTCTGCCTTTGACAAATGGGTGGGCAAGCCCCAACCCTGAAATTGAGTGGTCAGCAGAGAGCATTGGAACAGCTTACAGGGATCTTTGCAAGCTTTCATAAAAATATTCAACAGAAAATCCTACTCAGCAGATCTGTCCTGGTGCTCCGCATCATGGCTTAATAGATGATGAACAGTACAAGAACTTTTTTGTGGGTATTAAGCTCCTGTGTACTGATATGAGCTTGAGGGCATTAAATCTGCCCTCTGATATGGTATTGTGCACACGTTTTGACCCTCTTTAAGGTACTTAACATTGGCTATTTTCTCCTGCGACAACTCGCCAATCTCCTCTTCCTCTTTCGTGTCTTTCATTTTCCTCGTTTCTCATATATATACAGTACTGTATATATATAGGCCCTCTAAAAAGCACCTTCTGTCCTTGCAGGCCTTCTTGCACTTGCATTTGATGAGCTCTTTTAAAGCTTTCGGTGCCTCAGGTAGATCAGTCTGGTAGGGCAGAAGCGTATCATTTACAAGTCTCCAATCCTGTTACAAAGGAGACAGACCTTCTGCTTCCTTGTCCAATCAGTTGACCCACACATGACCAGCTTGGTAACATGTTCTTTTAATATGCTGGAAAAGTGCACCGGCAGTTGGAGGAACTTGGCCCGATTGCTGGGCATCTCTGAGCAAACAGAACTTTTCTAGCGACATTCACACTATTATGTGTTTAAAGTTTGTCATACAGCTGGACCGTAAACTGTTGTATCACTTGCTCATGTTCTTTAGTTACTCCTGACTGCGCATGAGACAGCTCTTTAAACGTCTTGTTGATTTCAAGATTGCTATTCCATGCAGCCCAGGCCATTCTTTTTCCGATTCTGTGAAATTCCGATACCGAGCCAGTGAACATGTGGAAGAACAAGAGATATTTTTTTTTAACCTAAAGATGTTACAATTTTATGGATGGAAAGATATTTGAAATGTTTTCCGGTTCCAAATGCAATCCACATTTGATCAGCAATAAATTCTGTTATAGAGTGCTATGGCTAGAACGACAACATCAGTATTGATGATCTGGATTGAAATTTTATTTTTTTTTTTGGCCTTCTGTCACTGCATCAGCTGCATGCAGATGCATTTTGCCGTCACTTCATGTCATTGGATGGTGGATGTTAGAATAGAGAGATTCCTGTTTCATGGAAGGATGTTTGTGACGTGTTTGACGTTGGATTGTTCTTCAGATTATCCAGTGCAACTGTAGTGAAGAGGTTGTGTTTAAGCAGGACAGGGCACACAACGCCATCATTTTCGAATCGTCTCTCTTTCAGTAGCTGCTATATCAGATGAGAGAGACAGTACTTTCTAATATTAGTAATAAGAAACACTTAAGTCTAACGAATAGAGAGTTCTTATTATTTTCCAGGATCGTTTGGTTCTATAAAGAAAAAACATGCTAGTAGAGTGGTGGTTGTTGCATAGCCGGGCTTGTATCTTCTTACGATGCATTTATTTCCGGATACAGCCGCAAGACAAACATTGGATGTTCAATCCGGTCACCAAACTCAACATGCTCGATTGATCATAGCTTCTTCATAATTGTATTGAGACATCGAATTACAGTGCATCTTATTAGAATAGTGTTGAGACATCAAAACATAGTGTGTCTTGCTAGAATAGTGTTGAGACATCAAATTCAATTTACAGTTCATCTTGATGGTATAGTAGTCAGTTCAATTCACAGTTCATAGTAGATACAAAACATCAATTCAGTTCACACTTCCTCTTGATCGTATAGTGGGCATTTAACATCAATTTCAGGCCATCTTAATCGTATTGTGAGTAGT
>JAWQUT010000895.1:53219-66157 GCA_033807755.1 Ellobium chinense
GGTACATAGAATCATCAATACATATCTTTGTCTATGGTCAAGGCGGTACGGTTTACTGTATCTTGGTTGCAAATGACTCTGAGCTTCTCGTCTACGTCGGCCTCCCTTGAACTCCGGGTCACTAAGTTCCCTCCTAGGAGATCTATCTCAACTAATTGCCTTCAGGCATATGTGATGGCTGACAAATGGTTCTCAGCTAAAGTCGGCACAGGCAAAAAGGTGTTGTTCCCCCTTTTGTGAAAAAGGAAAAGAGGAACACATCCTAATAATACTTCTGACGGCATACGTTCCCGCCTACCTTGTATTTCAGCAAGTGATGTGTTATGGTCTATACAGGACCTCTGAGGAAGGACTCACCACTAACCTTTACTCCCATTATTTACAATTTATTTATAACACTGCTGAACACAGAAGCTGGCTGGAGCTTGGTCTGCTGTATCTGGAGATCTTCTCATGACGATTCAGGATGGCTGATCTACCCTAACATGATTCCCTCTCATATTTATACCAAATTGAACCATCCCGCACGTGTTCTACCGACGCTAGTCGTAAATTCCGATATGTCGATGCCAAGGTGATTTAAGTAGATTTTTCTCGGTACTAACTTTCGAAACAACGGATGGACGCTACCTTTTCTGGGACCACAAGATTAAGTTCGCGTCTGACGCCGTCAAGGTGCTATCCCTAACCCAATTTGCCTATCGGCTACAGGACCCTAACGCGTCACCATGAAACTGTCGTCATGAAATTTGATCCTAACAGAGCGTCGTCCTAGTCAGTGGGCACGCTTGGGTGCCCGAGTTCAACCCGGTACATCACAATCGCCCCCACTTAAGTCGATTTTCCCATAAAATCGGCTAATTAATTTTCTTCCGGTAAGCGAGAAAGTGCGTCGGCCCATAGCGCTTCCTTTCCCTTGATTTTGTGGACCCTGAAGTTGAAGGGTTGCAGGGCCAGGTTCCACCTGGTAACTCTTGCGTTTTGGTTCTCTCTTGTCCTCCTCCAGGTTAGAGGTCTGTGGTCTCAAGCGTGAAACAGCGGCCGTATAGGTAAGTCTGAAGTTTGCTGAGCGCAAATACGATCGCCAAGCACTCTCTTTCGATGGTGGAATATTTCCTCTCTGCTGGTTTTAACTTCCGACTGACATACACGATTGGGTATCTGACACCTTCCTCTTCTTGCAGTAGGCAGCCACTCACACCCCGATTTGATGCGTCTGTCTGAAGAATTAACTCCTTCCCCCAATCTGGCATCCTCAAGACTGGTTCCGAGCTTAGCATCTTCTTTAAAGATTTGAAGGCATTCTCCTGCGCCTGCAACCACTCGAATTTCTTCCCTTGTGACTTCTTTGTCAAGTCGGATAGCGGGGCTGATATCTCACTGTAGTTCGGGACGAACTTCCGATAATATCCCGTTGGCGTAATATAGCCGTAATCGTGTTGACACGCCGTAAAACAAAAACTCAATCAATCAATCAACATTTGTGTCATCTAGATTGTTAAGTATTGTAACAAAACGCGCCTCGCGGCGCCTGTAATGGCCCTCCCCCCCCCAGTTGAGATAACCCTTCAGGGATAAACGGATCACGAGGAAGCTGAAACGTGTCATGTAATGCGGTGTATGAATTTATGTCTATCGTCGTCGTATATTTCCTAAGACTGAGACCTAAATAATAGTGCGCAGAAGGATATTGTGTTCTGTCTTGTATGGCATTCTGTATGTGTTTTATTTGTAAAGTTTTGCATTTTTTCCGCCATTAATTGTACTCCCACTCCCCCCTCCAACTTTCTTTGTGCCAAAGTTGATCTCAACTCTGTTTAATGTTACAGGTGTTTTGTATGGCATGGGCAGAACTGTGGCTGTGTGGTAATAAGTGGAATAATGAGTTAATTGGAGTCTCATTTGAGAGGCAGACATTCGAGCACCCATGTCCTTGGATTCTGGAATCTGAAATATCGGACCGTGCACTTTCTTGCTTTGTTGGACCCAGTAGGCCTATCTGAACTCAATACTTTTATTCCATAATAGTCCAGTCAATATAATCTCTATAGACAGAAGATCGGAATAATTGATAAAGAAAGGTTTTCTTTGGCTCCATGAAGTAGAAACCTCATAGAACATTATATAAAAAATCGAGAAAAATCGCACGTCTTAATACCATAAAAAGCCCAATAATTTACTATCACACATATGGAAAGAGATATCGCTACGAAGACAATTGGTAACAAATGAATAAATATGCTAATTTATAATATAAATACAAAATACCCATATATGTCCAGCAACTGGCATATCGTCACCCCTATTCTCTCTTGGCTTTGAAGAATTGACCACGTGCGGCTTTTCACTGAGCCTTACTTGGCTTCGGAAAGTAAGTAAACTGGCTTGTAAGTTTCGTTACAATAGACCAAGAAAAGCACCAAGCTGTCTGTGTCTTCAGCAACCACCACAGTCTCCTGGGTGTGGGCTATCTCGATGGTGGGCTATCTCAATGACGCTCTGGTTTATCAGTAAGTGTGCATCTTAGCAGCATGCCTTGTCGTAAAACCTGCTGCGAGTAGCTTTTCGCTTAGTAAGTTAAGAAAATCTTGCTTGTTGCGTTTATTAGCAAGAAAATGTTCTTTCTTTGCCACGAACAGCTTTCTTGGTTGAAAGAGGACCTTTGTTCCTGCCAGTCTTTTGCTACGTTGCATATGGGCTGTGTCCTTTGTGGTGGGACCGTCTGTTTAGCCATCGATTGAAACCTCCTCCTCACAAAATCGATGTAGACGTCATGTCACAAATGGCATCAAAGTTTTGCCTGCGCTGCCATGGGATTCTGTGAAGCAGTGAACCTCTGTCAATGACATAACGAGCTTTGTTGAGGTCGGGGATCATTACCTCTTTCCCAGCACATAGTGACCACAAAGCGTTTGCGAGACTTGATTTATTTTAGCCATGCGCAAAAGTCCAGAGGATTCAAATAAAACTGCCAGATAAGTGCAGAGTTAAAACTGAAAAATCTCTGCATTATTTTCAGCCACACGGTTAGTGGCAGCTACAAATCTCTGAAGAGAATCTGAGAGTCAACAAGAATGCTGAGGTACATTAGGGTCAGATAAAGGCTGTTTTAGCCAAGGAAAAGAGTTTTCTATAAAAATGCATGTCCTCTTTAAGACTAGGTAGATTGTCAACCCCAAGTTCATCAAGGCGTGCCATCATAATTTGATATGCTTCGTTCAATTTGAATACTGGTATTGTAATTTGAGATGTCTGGAGTGATTCGGTGATGAAGTCAATCAAATCTCTCAGGGCAACTCCGTAAAGTACAGTAATTTAAAGTATTCTCCACATGCCTTGTCTGGAGGTGTCCCTTGCTGTCCTTCCACCTTTTCCTGCTTTCTGGTAGAACGATGCTAGGCACTGCTGCTGCCTGATTTAACACGCTCACCAGACCAAGGGTTCGAACTTCTACAAGCTGAGGATGGCTGATGATTGAGACATCATAGGTAGATCTTGTAGATCTTTCACCAACAGTATTCTAATTTGCAACAACAGACAGGAACATTGCGACGATGTAGATGTCTCTCAAGCTTAGAGGGATGAGATTTGTGGCAGCAGGACTTGTGCAATGCTGCCTGGTTGGCGGTTAGCACCTTCTTCAGCTCGCCAGGATCTTGATTGCAGTTTATCTTCACAGAGCATGGCAAAGCGTCCACACCTGAGAACTTTTTCAAGTCCACCGCAACTAAATTATACACAGCCCGTCATGCTGTTGCATCATTGTTCTTTAGAGGATAAATGTTTCTCTTGTTTCTCCCCCTGGGAAATAAAAGATTCGATTTATGTCCCGTGACACTGCTGTGTAATGCTGCTTTCGCTTAGCCTTGGACATCTGTTGCGTTATCGTTTATTGCATGATCTGCTCGTCACTGCTGATGATGGGCACGGGCTCGTCACTGCTGATGATGGACACGGGCTCGTCACTGCTGATGATGGACACGGGCTCGTCACTGCTGAGGATGGACACTTGTTGCCTAGCTGGACTTATTCTTGCGCAGCACCAGCTAGAACGCGACCTATACACAAAACGCTCAGTTCCAATAAACCCAATTGTTCATGTGTTCTCTGTGGCTTCTTCACAATGCTGTGAACACGTGATATCAATTCCACAGTTCATCTTGGTCGCGTAATTCTACATATGAATCATTTTTTAATTCCGCTCGCGAATAAAATTCCAGTGAAGCCTGGAACCGTTCCATGGTGAAAGCGATGAGTAGTTCACCTAGATTTCCCATTCTTTTAAGAATTGGCACAATTTATGTGCCAATTTCTTCATCACGTCTGTTATGTCCTCCTTCTTCTTAGTCTTTTCTAAATAATCGTCAATACTATCTAGAACCGCCCAGCTGGCCAAAGTTTTGAGGGAGGATGGACTTGGGAGGATAATCACAATCTCCTCATCCATTACATCTTAACTTGTGAAAACTCGACGATTTAAAATGAGTTGATCGGTAATAAATCTCTAACTTTAAAGATGAAGGTCACGGGTCGTCACTGCTATCACTGTCGGTACAGCACCAGATCCTGGTCACGGCACCAAATGTTGGGTGATGGGTTATTGCCTGGTGTGATCTGCATAGTGGCGATGGTGAAGATAATAAAAGTCCAAGCCGGGAGGTGTTCTTAAGTTTTAATTTGAGCTACGACTTTTGACGACATTGGCTTATACTCGTGAACCCTAGGTCTGCTCTCTTGGTCTGCGCTCTTAGTTTTTCCACCGCCCTCGGTCTTGCTTTCTTCCAGTATATATAGCGTTCCTCTCTATCGCTATTTCCTCAGACCAGCACCAGATCGGCTGATCTTCACGTGATCAGTCAAAGTGCGACCAATTTAAATTAACCTAATTCCAATTCCCACACTTGTTTTCTAAACCTTATCAATAATCTTATGGTAAAGAATTTTAAGCATTTGTTTATTTGGACTATGTGACGCCGAAGAATTTGAAATGGACATAAATTGTCCATCATATGTCCACCGACTTGTCTTACTAGTCATCCTTTTTCGGAAATAGAGTTAACCTTTCACATCAGGACACTCTGATAAAACCACGTAATATAATTTGAGAGTCCCCTGACTGAAAAGGTTAACTCTCCCTACGCAACTCTGTATCTGAAATACAAATAAATACACAGAATAAGTTAATAAGGATGATGATGTTGATGATATCTTAAGCCTGAAGAAAATTCAAATTTCACCAAATAATTTTCATATATTTTACTGAGCTTATATTATAATTGTAATTTCATATTAAAATGCATTTTCGTGTCATTTTGAAATTCTTCACCAGCGCTGATGTGACGGGAACTATTTAGTAGTTATTGTTATTGTTTTTAAATTATTTCAAATGATGAGGATGATGACGATGACCTATATATTTAAAAGTAAGTAATGAACTAACAGTAAGTGGTGAAACAACGTTTAAAATGTCACAACAGTAAACAAGATGATACCAACAGAGGGAGAAGCAAGAAATATAACGACCACCACTAAACAGGCAAAACCAAAAACAATTAGAACGGCTTTAGTTTACCTGCTTCTATGGCTAGCTAAAGTAGTGCCATGATGGTCAGAGAGTGCACCATACTTCTTAAAAGCATCGTCCGAATGCGCTATCGCCTCAGTAACCTCCAGGGGCTCGTCATCAACAACCGTATCACCTTCTCATCTAGAACCGGGCCGGAACCGTGAAAAGGATGAGCATTAAGTTGCAATAACAGTAACAAAACGGTCCGAATTGTAATACTGTAGTTTTATCGCCTTCTTTTACTGCATCAGATGCGTGTAGAAGCATTCTCCTATCAACCCAGTCGCTTCACATCACCGTCATAGGACTGTGGATGTTGGAATAGAGAGTTTCCTTGTCCATGGAGGGATATTTATGATGTGCTTGGCGTTGGATTGTAGTTCAGATTATCCTGCAACTGTAGTGAAGAGGTTCTGTTTGAGCTGGACAGGACAACACACAACTCCATCATTTTCGAATCATCTCTTTACAGTAGCTGCTATATCCGGGCAAAATTGATAGGAAAATTCTACTAAAAAACGTTCACAGTAACCATGAGGGCGTAATATAGCCGTAATCGAGCTGACACGCCGTAAAACACAAACTCAATCAATCAATCAATCAATCAATCAGATGAGAGAGATGGTACTTCCTAATAGGACACACTTAAGCCTGATGAATACAGGGTGTCCTTATTATTTTCCAGGATCGTGTGTTGCTGTAAAGATAAACACGCTAGTAGAGTGGCAGTGGTGTTTCTCTCTCAGTTGTGATTCTTTTTGATTCATGATCCTTTTTTATTCGCTGCAGGTTGTTGGTTATGGCCAACTGGAATATAGACAGACTCTCCTGATGGCACTGATTAGACTCTCCTGATGGCGCTAGTCGACACTGTCCAAAGGTGATCCTACCAAAATATTTTTTTATCAGTGTTAAGTCACTGATTTTATCAGTGAGAAATCTTGAGTCCTGACCTCCAGTTTAGCAAGGTCGCTGGGTATAATGCTTGCAGCTCGCCACAAAGTTACAGCATCAGCATCGGCACTCTCCGTTGCACTTTTCTGCAAGAGGGTAGAAATGTTTTCTTTGAATGATAACAAGGTTTCTCTTCCCGAGGACAATGAACTTATGTTTGGGAGGACTGACATGAGTCTTTCTGTCAAGCAGGTTGCATGAACATATTCCATCTTGCACTCTTCCTTATACAATTTGTTTAAATTCGACAACTTATGCACCACGTCGGTTTTCTTCCAGATATGACACTATGTTTGCAATGGCCAGGTTGGCTTCACAGTCTGTATTTCCTGATGTCCTGGGAATTCTGCACTTGTTTAAGTCCTTACATAACATGTTTGATGGTAGTAAGCCTCTTGAGCTATTAACATTCTACGGCCCCAAGCACATAAATACATGTCTTCATTCTCGCTTCCCTCTGACGCGAGGACACCTGGCTCTGGTAGCGATCTCCTGTGTTTTTGCTGGTTTGCAAAGATTCATAATACTGGTGGTATTCCACAGGGATAATGCCAGTTTTGCAGAGATCTATAAGATCCCTCTTTTTCGCTGTTGAAATTGGAAGTTTGGCATCATACTTCCTGTCCAGAGTGTACTCATCACTTCTTTTCTCTTTTAGTCGTGGGAACAGTTTGGAAGCTGTAAAACTCAACACTATCTAGTTGATATTTGAAAAAAACTATTTGGATGAACCTTGTCATATCTAAACCACACAATGTTTCTAAAGTTGACCTTTTTGCCGAATTTATCAATCTAATGTGTTCCAAATACTGACTCCGCTAGTTTCTTATCATCACTAAAGTCAGTAAAGCGCTGAGGATTCACGAAATATGGCTCCCTTTTCCTGGCCAATCTAATGATAATATCCCACCGACTTGGGACATACTCTTGTGTCAACTTTTTGGCTGTCTCAATAGCACTGTGCATTGAGTCACTTTCCATACTGCTGTGCTCAGGCTCGAAGAACTTTTGATCAGTCACTTTCAGAGATGGATGGTTTGCAACACAATTCAGTAAAGCAGCGCATACACTCTTGTTCTTGTTCTGCCTTCCACATGTATTTGAGAAAAGTGAAACCGAACTGGTTGGATGCTGTAAAGAGTTTAGGTATAAAACTAAGCATGGAGCCACCTTCGAAGATCCTTTAGAGCCATCTGTCTCATTCCACAGAAGCAAACACCATGTTCATCAGACTGCGAGTAAAAGCTCAAGTTGTAGTGGCTCAGTTTGCGCTTATAGAGCTGACTCAGAAGTCCACATGGGGTAGAAACTAGGCGATCTTATACAAAGGCCGGACACCCGGAAACTAGGTCAAATCATTGAGAGCCGGCTTTACAATAAATACATATTGTATGAGTGATACAAATAAAAAGCTTTGTCTATCACAACAATGATCAGTAAAACTCAGCAATTGCGGTACAAAACAAATGCATCCAGCAACGCATCCTCGCAATGCATCCTGCCTGTGTGTTATAGTAAACAGTAACCTGTTATTGGCCAGCACATGACATAAATGTTGAGACAGTAGCTTTCACTTCACTCAAATTTGTTAACAGATTTTCTTTTTTCGTGGAACGGCATATTCAGCACGCAAGGATGGTTCAGTTATAACCGATTGGTTCTACTAATAAATTCCTGCTTATGAGTTTCATTTGTGATACCTCGTGCTCTTTGCTCAATTTTAGAGATATATCTTGATGAACATTTCCAGTGCCCTGCTCCCTCCAAAAAACCCAGACCAAATCCTCATCTTAGTATGTATGGAACACAATGGTGCTCTAGTATGTGCTGCTTGGGGATTGTTTTGTTTGGAAACAGTTGTCTGTAAACAGACATGTATGTGTCTTGCTGTTTGGATGGCAGGAAGTGAATCTTGCCTAATGGGCTTTGCATGAGATATCTCCTTATGGACACGAAAAAAATTCTCACTCAGTGAGTTGAAGTACATTTCCATCAGATAAATGCGATCAAGAATGTCCTGGCTGCATGGGCAGGCTTGTGTACGTCTTAGTGGTTTTTATAAAGATACCTTTTGTTGTCTTTCGTTTCAGGGTCAGATTTTCAAAGGCAACGCAAAAATCACACCTATCTTCGTTTGAATTATGAAAACCAAGATTGAATTCTGTTTGAAGATCTCACATTATACCGTTGATGACACAATTCTCGAAGCACCTTCCTGTGTACGATGCTCACACGAAAACTATGGTATCTCTGAGTTACACTAATTTACGCGTGAAATATCACACATATAGGAACTTGCAATATTTTGCCTGAACTAGCAGGTTCACACTTTTGTACTAAATACATTAGTTGTTATGTATTTATATGTTTTGGTCGACTAACAGAATCAGTGAATTGTTACATTCAGAGCAAAAACAACAGTAATAAATGGACATGAAACATTAGATGCAATACATTAATGTAGTCCATAATTTCAAAAATATGAAGAATATTCGTCTCAATGTTTTGTGAGGCACAACACCATAATTTCATTCATCAGGCTGCGTTGCATTCAAATTTGTCAACACGGGACTATGTAGGTAAAGAAATATCTTGCAAATAAAGAAAACGTTAATATGACGACAGATCCCAAACCGTCCCCTTTTCATTATTAAATGGTTTACAGCTAATAAAACATATGATCGAACCAGTTCATCAATATATATGGCATTTAAAAACGTGTCTAGCTCAAAAAATTCCAGTGGGCTTTCTTAAGAGGAACATTTAATGCCAAGCTTTAAATGCAGCTGCAACAGTGTGTGTGCAGGCCATAGGATTCCCTTTTTATATATACAGTATATATATATATATACACACACACACACACACACACACACACACACACACACACACACAAACAAACAAACACACTCAAGCACATAGTAAAGTAATGTAATGGCTGCACATGAAATAAACTACTAGTTACATAAGTAAATGTTTTAATATAAGAAGAGTGCTTCATTCAGTTGGTAACAGAACATGAGGCCAACTGAACAAAATTTTGTAGTCTATGAATGATCAAGCTGTCCGTAAAGTCAAGCACTTACTGCATGTTAATCTTCAACAGATTGAAAAACTGATGATGGATTTTGGGAATGATTTGAGCTTTACAAAGGGACTGCAAGCAAGTCTTCAAATTTGTCTTCAGGCCTTTCCCATGATTGAGGACACTGAGCTTGATTTCATGAAAAGCGAAACTCTGTTGCACTTTTCAAATTCTCTGAACCAAATTCAGCTGGTGGTACTGCCCATCATAATCATACAAAATCTGAATGTTTAGTCAGTTTCTTAGATTCTATATTCAACCATTGTACGTTTTGTGTGTCCATGTCAGGGTCAAAATTCTTCAAATGCCCAGCGATTTCCTTAAAATCAAAGAAACAATGCTCATCCAGTTCCCTTACAATGTATCTTGGCTTTGTGTGTTTAGCAGCGCTGATTATGCCTGCCCAGTGGGGAGTTGTGTAGACATCTAAGTGTTCACTGACACGCTCTATGGTTGCAT
Source organism: Ellobium chinense (assembly GCA_033807755.1). NCBI lineage: Eukaryota > Metazoa > Mollusca > Gastropoda > Ellobiida > Ellobiidae > Ellobium > Ellobium chinense. The sequence continues at coordinate 63,284 of JAWQUT010000895.1, forward strand.
GGACACTGTCATTTTCATTTTTGCTGTGACCTTTGATGAAAAAATTGTGTTCGATTTCTGCAAAACAAAAATATTTAAAGCATACTACAGCATAGTAAGAAATTATTTATTACGGTTTTGACCACCACATGAGTCCGAGTATAATGTAACAAAATTAACGCCTCTTTCATGTGCAGACGTTAGGTAATCAAATACGCAGGATCCTATTTCACTGGAGCCCCTTGCAGCTATACCTTCATGCCTGACATTACAGACAGCTTGGCCACTTCCAAGGTCATATAATGATAAATTGAAAGTGTTCAGCTTTCTTTTGTAGAACAAAACTGAAGCATTCGAATGAGGGGTCATCAAGACTTCTTGAAGATCAAAAGATATAGAAATTTTCCTTTTGTTGCTTCTGCTGTCTTCTTTGTCTTTCGTCTTTTTCTCCTGCACTCTAACTTTGTTGCGGTGGTGGTCGTCGTAGTTTTGTCTTTGTTTGGCTTTTTCCTCAGGAGAGAGATTCTCAAATGGCACACAGAAGTCGCATCTATCCTTACTAGGGTTGTGGAAGCCAAGATTAAATTCTGTTCGGAAAAATTCACAGTAGACAGTGGAGGAGGCTATGTGATTTGCTTTTTCTTGACATCTTTTTTCACAGTAAAGCCTGTACATGGTAGCCAATTTCAGTGAAGCACCAAGGTACCTTTGCACACTATCCTTATGGCAGTAGTGATTCTCCATTGTAGGGAAGGACCTGATGTGGGCTCCTATCATCTCTTTTTCCTCCCTCATTGCCTCTGTCTGTCTGTTATTCTTTCCTCGCATGTCCGGAGTTACATGGCCACCTTCATCTCTTTTAGAGAGTGCAGTGAAAACAAACTGGTCACTTAATCCTAGGGTATGCAAAAAGAATGTCTTACATACTGGCACTTTATGCCCGTCTATCTCTAAGGTGTACTTTAAGCTTCTCTTTCGCTTTGTTGTCACAGGGCCTGTTATTTTGTCCTTGACAGTTACATTTTGGCAAACATAAATTCTTCTTTTGTCTATACATCCAGTCTGCCAGAATAGATGGAAAACTGTCTCTTTTTGCTGTGTGCTGATTAAGGTAAATGGATAGGCAGGCAAGTAGGTACATAGATAGCAGTGCATTCTGCAAGTTGTTCCACAACCTGCCTTCATTGTTTTCCTACCAACTACTTGACTTCCTCCAACCTTGAGGGCAGGGCTGGCTGGGGATTGTGATAGACCGGCTCTGTGCACTGGACTTGGAGTTTGCACTGGTGTAAGCTCAAAGGGGCATGCTGAAATGCCCAATGATGTTGCCAGAGACAACATCCTTGATTTTCGCTACTGAATCATGAGATGTCCTAACTGCAGCTCCATCTGGGCATGCCATTCCAGTCTTGTCTCTGTTGTGGGGATCAAAGATGTGGTAGACATTGGTAGCCCTGATGACTGCAGATGAAAATGCAGGCGTGCTGGAACCAATGATCGGGATGGCATACTTGTCCATGCTCGACTTACCAGTTTCCAGACTGTAATATGGTGGAGTGTCATTCGTGGTTTCCTAAAGCCCATTATATGAATCTAAGATATGTAAGCCAACTTTATAACCCCATGCTTCAAATTGATCAGGAAGAGAGGTAATGAGAGGATACTGTTCGTCAGAATGTCCGAACAGAGATGAGTGTAAATTATTCCCATAAAATAGAATCTGGTCTATGTCCTGGGTGTCCCATGTTGTGATCAGCTTGGTTTCATGATGAACAAGAGCTGCAACAGAATTGCTGATACATTGANGGGGGGGGAGGGAAGGAGCTTAAATTCTGTAATATACTGACAAAGAGTGAACATTGTGGAATTATCGTGTAATGCACTATAGTTAATTGATTACAATTGCAGCATGAAAATTTCGTTTGAGGGGAAGTGGACGGAATTGCATCTTTACAAAGAGGACGTTTTAAAAATATTTGTCCCACTTGTGAGCAACGATGACCCAACTCCTGGTTTTGTGGACACAGGGAGTATAAAATTCAGTTGCTGCATATTTTATATCAAAGGAATTAGATTGAAAGAAAAAAAAATAAGACGATACATACCAGATTTAATTGCAGGATTTTGAAAAAATACACACAGTCTCTCCTACCAATTTTGTCCTCTCGGCACTTATGCTGTCACGACGGCGCTCTCAAAACGAAGAAGTGCTCAGTACAAAGGATTTAACGGAAATCTGATGGTTAGTCAACCTAGGTCAGTTTTTGTCAGCCTTTATAGGAATTACCAGGCATACCAACATTCTTGTGATGCAACCAAATTGTGTGAATTTGGACCTCAAGGCACACTTTTCCTGATTTATTTCCCTTAAACACCTCTTCAGTGGTAAATGATAGTATTGTTCAATCAAGGAACATTGTATCTGCTCATCTTTCAGGAAAACCTGAGATTATAATGGTATAGGTATTGCAGAATTACAACTAATTCATTTATTGGGGTAAGGAATTTTACAGTCGAGATACTCCCATTTGTTTGAAAATGTTGTATGTGGCTCGGCAGTGGAAGAAGCGGGATGATTTTTACACTGGTAAACTGTTGTAAGTCTGACTTACAATACTTCACTTCTCCCGTTCTCTCGCGTAAACTATGGTAGTAGTGTAAAAGGGGGGTTCTAAGACAAGGTCATTGACCTCAAAGCCCACCCCTGACCTAATGACCCCGATCATTCACCTCAAAGCCCACCCTTGACCTAATGACCCCGGTCATTGACCTCAAAGCCCACCCTTGACCTTGAACTCATTAAACCCGGACGTTGACCTCGAGTAACCTTGATCAGAATCATTCATTGATCACCAGAAGACACAGCACGCATTAACCCCGGGCGTATGGGGGGGG
>JAWQUT010000895.1:76013-115205 GCA_033807755.1 Ellobium chinense
GGGGTAGAATTTCCCGTAGTTCCAAGCAGTAGATTATTCCAGATCTCATCATACCTCGTTGCTTGACCATCTAAGATTCAAGCACCTTTCTAAAGATAAAAAAAAATATTTTTCATTTAAAACATGCTTTAATGCATCTAACTAAGACAGAAATGCAGTCAAAATAGAAAACTGATAATTAGTAATTGCGCAATCATATGTAGCATATATGCTACATCGGGCTTTAACTGAAAGTCAGTTTCTATGTTGCACATATATGCTGCATATAAAATTTATGATCTGAGACCGTGTTTAAGCAATGTCATGGTTATTTGTGATGTGGAAAGGCATGCAACGCTTTCTTTCACAGTTTAGACATATATATTATATATAAAACCTGTATCGAATTACAAATATGTTGTCTCAATACTTTTGTTGCATATATGCTACATTCATTCTTGCACAATTGAAACAAAGCATGGAGCTGGAAATTTAGAATTTTTGAAGTGGAAGGACAGAAAACAATTTCTGTCTTTGTTCAAACAGAGGTGAATGTTACACTTTGCACAAGCAACAAATGTGAAGCCTTCACAGTCCCTTTGCTTACAGCGTCCTCTTTCGTTTTCCCAAATTGGTGCTCGGCGGATTTTCTTCGGTGCAGGTGGTCGAGGAGAAACCAGAGAGGGACCACTGATACATTAGCCAACACCAATGAGTCCAGCAGCCACTCTGCCTTTATATTCTGCCAAACTCATTGACTTTTCGCCGAGTAATCTGTAATTTTCCAAAAATGGAGGTTGGCTGCCAGAGTCGTGAATCTGTTCTTTGACATCACATTGGCAATTGCCTCACGTCTTGTGTCAGTGGCCCAATATACTCGGACACAATGTGCCTGAAGTTATCCCGTTTGAAGGTACAATCCGATGAAAATCTCAATTTTGGAAGTTTTCTTCAGTTCAGTAGCACGATGCGTCTCCCTTTTCAATGCGTAGCGATTGCTTTCATATGCCAAAGATTCAATCATATCACCCGTTACCAACTCCTTAGAGTACTGGTATGGCGATTTCAGTATGAAGTCGTCGGGGNGGGGGGGGGGGGGGTCTAATTGTCCTTTGAAGGGCACATTTGGGAGCTGAAACTCCCCATCCACCCATGTAGATTGGTTTATTTCACCTCCAGGCATCGTGTCGGAATTCTCAGCAAGTCTGTTTTTCAGTGTTGCCAAGAGGACGTCATCTTCATCAATAGAATTCGAAGAACCTTTCAATCTTGCCAAGGGTACATGTTCATCATCATCATCCTCGTCATCTGAAAGGGCCTATGATGGGCCGGGCATATTTTTCCGCTTGACAAGGGAAGTAGGAGGATGGGGAACTTATTTCACTTTCCTCTTTTCATACTCTATCTTCTGTTGTTCATCATTCGAATAGTCATCATCTGTTTCATTATTAAAATCAGGCAGGTAGTCCTCATCATCAGAATTGTCTAATAGTTGGATGTCACTGGTGTAGGGATCAATGAAGTCCAATAGAGTCAGTGTTATCCATTCTGAGGGTAGAAGGAAGGACAAAAACTATGTAGTATATGTGCAACATTTTCAAAATCGCTACTTTATTTTCCATTTACATAGATGTATAAAAATATTATGTATATTTGTCATTTTTGGATGCCATTCTGACAATAACATGATAAAAAGATTACTTAACCCTTCATATGTTCTTTATTGTTTGTAGCATATATAATGCAATACAAACCTGCCATTCAGTTAAAGCCCGACGTTGCATATCTGCAACATGATGTTTCATCAAATTCTAAAACTTGAGCGACATTATGTTTAGTCATAATAAATACTATATTTGATAATTTTGACTTATTCTCACTACATTCATATGAAAATAAACGTTTTTCACTCACCTTATAGACTTTGAGAACTGGCTATAAAAGGCTTTAGTTGGCTGTGACGCACAAAATCAGAGTGGCTATTTTTAAAGTACCACTGATCAACTCTGTAAAGACGACGTCCATCACTTAAGCATGACAGTATTGTTCAGAGAACCATCATTTAGCTGTGAAATCCCGTATCTGATAACATATAGGATGTCCAGGCTAGGACATCCTAAACCTAGGTAGCATACCTGCTACAACGGATCATAGAGGGTTAAAAACTAAAATTCGACAAGTGACATTCATGAGTTCCAGTACCTTTGGAAAGCTAACCCCTTGTGTCTGTTTTCTGTTGTTCTGTTCATTAACTTAAAATTTTAGTTAAAATTAATGAAATGGAGTGTTTCATGCCACAAGTAGTAATTCCAATTTTTACGTTTGAGTAGGACAGCTTAATCAACGAAATAAAACATATATAAAGCAAATTAAAATTCTACCTGTTGTATCAGAATAATGCACACAGCACGGCGTAGAAACACCGATTCTTTAGTTGCAGGTTTGTGACACCTATTAGAGGGGCAAATCACTCATTGTGTACAACCCAGTTAATCCGCTAATATATAAAATTCCCCTCTTTTAGGGCCTACCAGACAAAAACACAAACTCAATCAATCAATCAATCAACCAGACAGTTTTAGGGTGTAGAAATGTGTAAAATGACCTGTGATCTACATAAAGCATCCAATTTTAAAGTTTCAGGTACAATTTGAGCCTTCTAAATAAAAAAATGAAATGTGTAGGCCTCTGTATTCGCACGCGGTCATAACCAGCGAAATGAAAAATTGGGGACCAAATCAGAATTTGAGGTGATCTTTTTCAAAAGACTTTTGTGAAGTATTTTGGGTGTTGACCCCCCCNTTTCTTCCCGTTAAAAGATCGGGCAAAAGAAGTACTTTAACCTCCATACAAGAAATTTCCCCAAATCACAGTGGTACATTGAGAATAACACAAAATGTTAATAGGGCCAAAAGAAGAAAAAACAATTCTCTCACTTTATTATGGCGACTGCCTTTTATAATCTCACAAGTCTGTTTGATTTTCTCCTTCCTTTTTGATGTAAGTTCTACTGTCGTTTCGATAGAATCAATCTCAAAACCTAGATATGTTATTTTTTGTGAGGGTGCTAAAACTGATTTTTCCCTGTGAATAATAAATCCCAACTCTTCAAAAGTGGTCACGGTGTCTTGAACGTTTGATCTGCACTCTTCAAATGTGCTGCCAATTAGCAGTGAGTCGTCAAGATAGCTTGTGTTCACGTGACCTTAGCTGTGTAAGGAAGCAAAAATGGGCTTTGTCAACTTGGTAAAACACCTTAGTCCGTGGGAAAAGCCATTGGGAAAGCAAGTATATTGATATAATATCCCTTTCCATCTGAATTTTAAAAATTTTCTGTCCTCTTTAGCAACTGGGACGCTATAATAAGCCGATACCAGATCCACACTTGCCATCCAACAATTCGGCGTGATCAAGTTTAGGGCCGACTTTAACGTTTCCATTTTAAATTTTTTGTATCGGACATTTTTGTTTGTTGTAATGCTCGCTCCATGGTAATCGATATTCCTTGTGTATTTGAGTGGTCTGTGATCTGTTTCTCAGACTCATTTTCGTCTCCACCTCCGGCATGGATGGACACCTCATCCTCACTTTGTGAACCCATGATTTTGCGACGATTTAGATTAATAAGCCAGAGGCTATGTTGCAGATATCAATATAATATCGGCTCGAGGCCTTGCTGATATTATGAACAGTGACCAGAGGTCTGCTACTGATGATAATAATAATAATGTAGTGGCCAGAAGCCTTGTAGCACTGAATGCTAAGACAAGAAGTCGGCGTTTGTCAGTCAAAATCAGGGCTGAAGATAACGTATTTAGTACTTCGCACGGTGTAGTGTCAACAATTGCAATATCTGTAAATAACTATACACTGTACATGCATATATTTAACATATATTCAGTATACATTACCCGTCTTCTGGTCTTCAGAAGGATACTGAATAATACCACTGATTACAAGCACAACCACAATGCAAGAAATACGTATAATCCAGAGACAGAATTTGAAGAATTGATGGAGGAATATCCCAATCATATTATTCTTTTCACAGACGGGTCAAAGGATGCCAATGCGGATGGGGCAGCAGCCCACTCATCCATAGGTGATGCGTGCTGCGGTCTCAACCCAAATGCCTCAATCTTCACAGCTGAAGCCAGAGCCATAGAAATGGACCTAGAAACCATATCATCCTCGGATCACGATAGCTTACTGATACTATCGGATTCCCTGTCCTGTCTTGAGGCCATACGCAATAAAAATTTGAAAAGCGAAAGCATCGGTCTAATTCTGCAGAGACTGCACACTCTCTCTCTAGCCAAAAAGAAAATCTCTTTAGCTTGGATTCCAAGCCATCTTGGTATAGAAGGAAATGAGATTGCTGATGAAATGGCCAAAATTGGTATACACTATATAAAAATATCCAACCCACTGATTTCAAAAGCACTATCCGTTCATATATTCAAGAAAAATGGCAAGCCCGGTGGAACATGCAGACAAATAACAAACACTTTCAAATTAAACCACAGTTAGGACCATGTCATAACACTTCACAGCCTCGTCGAAAAGACGAGATTGTGTTCAGCCGCTTAAGATTAGGTCATACACACCTTACACACTCTTTTCTTCTAAACGGAGAGGATCCACCCGAATGCATAGGATGCAGCTGTCCTCTCACCATATCTCACATCATGTCAGAGTGTGCAGAATTCACCGATGCCCGCAAAAATCTCAAACATTTATCCTCAATGAAAGAACTATTTACTAATAATACAACACATAACATCTTAAACTTTATTAAAGACATAGGTCTATACGAAAGGATATAAAATCATAACATACAACGGACATATTTGTGTACTACAACGTTTTTACCTAAAACATGGTCTCTGCACATTTTAGGAGTGTGACCCTGCAACAGTGACGCCCGTTGCAATTTTGAAGCCGATAGGACGGTCACACTCTGGCTTTTAGAGTAGGAAAGCCGGCGTTTAGTCTTCTCGGATAAGGACGAAAAACTAGGAGATCCCGTGTGCACGTTGCGCACGTAAAAAATCTCTTGGTAGTTTTAAAATCGTAAAAGAGTAGGCCTAGCGGCCGCTGTCCGGGCAAAATTGATAGGAAAATTCTACTAAAAAACGTTAACAGTAACCATGAGGCGTAATATAGCCGTAATCGTGCTGACACGCCGTAAAACACAAACTCACTCACTCACTCACTCACTCACTCACTCCTCTCTTAGAAGAGGAACGCGGGCAATCCAAGGACACGTGTGCACTGGTCAACCGTTCAGTGTGAAGTGACTGGTGCCGACCACGTGTGTATCTCATATATTACCAGGGAGTGCCTGGTGGCAGATGAGATAAAATTCCGCTTCATCGACAAACAGGAGGTTGTAGGTGCACTTTCCCTTTTGTGTGACAATGCTTTGTGTAAAGTATGTTTGTATTGTCTTGTTGAGGTATTTATGACAGTGATTTCCAACAAAAGATTTGCTGAAGAAAGCTTTTGGCTCTATCCTGTGTTGTGTGAGGACTTTATCTAATGAAACTGCCACTAGTCCCGACCCAAGAGTGAGTTTCTCATGCTTGACGAGTGAAATTGTGCGCTCTGTGTTTTCAATTTGTTCTTTGTATGCTGTGATGTCTCCATCTGTCTCTATCTCGCTGAATCTGAGAAATGCTCCTAAAAATGCTAGTTTTCCCTCTAACTCTACAATTTGTTGGCAATTATTTCCATAAGTTTTAATGGTTTTCCCAATATCTGTTAAATAATGATCAGCGAGTGATGTGATCTTGGTGTCTATTGCATGTGCTGCCTCAACTAAAAGGTCATGGTGTTTTATAACAATGCCAAGCAAGATGTGAAGATGTGGGGATGCAACTGCGTCTAATTCAAGCTGAATGAGATGTGAGTGGAGTGAGTTGTGGTGTTTCCGAACATTCTTCCTGTCTCCTTGTTCTTCTTTCTTGAACGTGTTGTTGTCATCAGTCAGACTTGACAAAGATCGTGACTGATAAAGATAATTTCTGCGCAAGTTCTTTTTAGGCATTAGGCAACATAAGCATGGGGATGTGCCTGCTGCTCCTGACACACCATATATCTTGCAGAGGAAATCGTAATCCCTATTAAGGGAAAGTTTAATCACATTTCCCCTCCATGTATGTGATTGTAGAGCAGCGATATCATCACCAAGCCCGCTTGAAAGAAATCTTTCAATATTTTCATGTGTATCCTTTTCTTCTGCGAGAGCGATGACTACTGTGTTAAATTGTGAGATAGGTTTTTTCGTGTTGGCAATCAGAAGTGTGAATTTGAGTGATCTTTTCCCATGATCACCTCCAATTTTAACCCATATTCCTTCCTCGGGTATCATCCCATCATACCATGTTAGCAACTGCTTTGCATGTTTGTAATTAATCCAGCCCTCGATCTACGAACGTTGGTAATTCAGCAATGCTGCCAAACGGCGCCTGGTATTCTCTATTCTCATCCTTATTATAAAAAACTTTTCAACCTTTACAGAATCAAAGACAATGTCCGTTGAGTTCTTACGGGCAAAAACAGAAAAAATTTACTAGAAATAATAGTCACGGCCGCCCCAGTATCTAATAAAAAATGTGTTCATTTCCCGCATGTCCTTACAGGTACATAAACTGCACTACCTAGGGGAGATGAAAAGGGCTTGGAGCTCACGGGGACGGCCTTCTTCAGTTAGATGATTTGCAGACCTGACCCCTGTCGACCCTAATTGTCTTTGATTGCGAGGCCACTGTCCTTCTTGCAGGTTTCTAGCTCTTTGCTCAGTACATTGCCTAGCTAGTTGCCCCAGCCGCTGACAGTTGTAGCAACGCATAATTGGTTTCTTGCGGGGACGATTTCGGTTGTCTTGAGTGAGCATGGTACGCGGGGACGTTGTCGGGGCTTGAGTCGCCAGTGATGCCGCCAGATTCTTTACTTGATCGCTTAACATCTGCACTCTTTGATTTAAGTCAGGCTCTGCAGCCACCGCACCTAATCTCCGACGTGTTGCACAAACGTTGTCACGCACATTCAGGAAGTCGTCCAACAGTTTCTTGACTACATTTACTGTCTGTGGGGTCGCCATAATTCCTATTTGTGTGGCCATTTGTCTATCGGGAAGGCCACGTAAGAAGTTTCACAGACCACTGCTGTCCCTTGTCACAGTGTCTGCGGTCGGGTATCCTCGCGACACTAGCCGTTTGATGTCATTTGCATGCTCGCTGGTAGTGTTCTGGCCTCAAGCTCGTTCTGATATGCGGCTGATGGTCGGCTATCCTCAAATCTACACTGAAGCACAGCCACTAATTTCTCTTATGTCCCCCTCTCCCCGTCACTCACTTCACTGAAAACAAATTCTGCAGCAGGGCCTTTAAGGGCTGCCCCCAGATGCAGCACCATTTCTTCATTTGTCCATCTCCAAAGTTTAGCACATGACTGAAATTGTGCGATGAATGATTGCCACACGGTGGTGCCATTGTACTTAGGTGGACTGTTTATGTAAGGTGCCATACCCGACATGTTAGCGTGTTGCTGTTCCTGTTATTGCTGCGACTGTTCTAACTGGCGGTTGTATTTGTTGCTGTAGCTCTTGTTGTTGTTGTTGTTGTTGTTGCTGGTGCTGCTGTTGCTGTTGCTGCTGCCGAGTCTCTGGCATACTTTAGTTCTTTGAAGGCGTTTAAAGGTTCTATCCCTCGCTTGCCACCATTGTAGGGAATCTTCCTTTGTAAACTAGTCTCTCTTTATGGGTGTCCGTTGAAAAACACTCTCTATAGTCCACTTTGACACAACTACTACTAGTACTATTGAACAACACTACCTTTCATTAATATGATTATACTTTATTGGCAACTATCATTACTGCAATACAACACTTAGTGCATCCCTATTCCTACACTAAAAGAAACGCAACCCTTCACTCTCGCCCATGCACAGAAAGAATTGGGCATACATCAGTGTCCAAGCACACAAAGAATTGGGCATACATCACTGTCCAAGCTTCGTGGCACTGCACTAATTTAATAACTGACCACCCACAAACCGAGAATCCCCACTGCCTACGGACTGAAGACACTCTTTTTAATTCAGTTGTCATTTGCGAGTCTTCACATACCTGAGACGTTCCTGCCACGTAACTTCTAACATCTTGTAGTATTCGTGCACGCTTTCTTTTTGTAGGTGTTCGCACAGTTAATGAGTTAAATGTTAATTTTCTTGGGTTCACCACTCTCTGTAGTATCAATGGCCGTCCTTTTGTTTTACACTACACTGCTTTCTTCTTCGAGTCTGAGTTAAGTTTTCTATTTATGAGATGTGTGCTCAGCTTCTCTTCTGCATTTGAAAGTGGCTGATCTAGTGACTTACTGAGTGAATGACTGAATGCGCTATCACCTTTTATCATTGGAGATATTGTACTGTCTGCTGTGTGTGGTATTGGTGTTTTAATGGGTGTTGAGGAAGTGACGGGAATAGGGTTCAGGTGAGATCATATTCGAGTGTATCTAATAGGGATTGAGTGTACTGTAATCAGAGGATGTGCTCAAATCCCGTTCTGTTTTGTCGCAAGCCTGCTGATATGTGTTGAAATATCTCCAGTGCATGAACGGGGTACTGGAGTATGAACAGCTCGGCACATCTTGAGTGTCGTCATAAAAGCCTGAAGCTGTTGTTGTTGTTGTTGTTGTTGTTGTTATCATCGCAGTCTTGCTGGTTTGTGTTGAAATAACTCCAGGCCATGTATTAGAGTATGAACAGCTCGGCACATCTTGAGTCATGATATGAATCACTGGAGGTTATTGTCTGATACAACCTTGACGTTGGTCTCTGTACTATTGTCTGTTGCAGTGCTCGTATGTGTTAATGCTGGCAGAATAACGTCATGTGTGGAGCTCGATTCTGCATCAATCATTGTTTTTGGCAGGATGCAACCTCCACATAATCGAACACGATGTGTACAAACAGAACATTGGGTTTTAGTCTTTGTGTGATCGAAGGGGTACCAATCTTTGTGTGATCGGAGGAGCACCAAATGTTTTGACTTTTTTTCAGGTTTGCGCGAAGACTTTGTACAGCCACGGGACTACTGTTTTTATTAATCTGATTCATCGACGTGAAGCATTTTACGCATACTGATTTGACATATTGTGTGTCGTTGTCTTTTGTAACATCTACACCATAGACAAGGAAAATGTCTTTTGATATTGTGTTACATAAGCGGAGTTTCCGATAACATTTCTTTTGCTTGCGCGTAATACATGTATTAATTCGTCCACACAAACGACATAACTCATCAAGAGAGCGTATATGGCTTTCCAGTGCGTGACTCATTTTTCACTGAGCCAACACACAAAAATTTAAATATTGAGCCACACAGAACTATTGCAGAAAAAATAAAAACACCACAGAAAAGCTGAATTATTCAAGCCTCTTTTAACACAAAAATTAACGAAATTGTCCGACACAGTTTTCAATAATTAATGTCTTAATCACTGAAATCACATGAAAATTCTGAAAAAAATATGCACATGCATAAGGAAATGTAACTTGTAAACGAAAACTCCTAGAAACATCAAACTTTCACAGTCATACAGATGGAGAGTAAAGCATCACATAGAGTGGTGGAACTGGGATTCTAGGAGCGGCAGTGGGGACTTTATAAGGGCTTGAAGTTGTGATTTTATTAAAAATTTTCGACAACGTTTTTACCTAAAACATGCTCTCTGCACATTTTAGGAGTGTGACCCTGCTACAGTGACGCCCGTTGCAGTTTTGAAGCCGATAGGGCGGTCACACTCTGGCTTTTAGAGTAGGAAAGCCGGCGTCTAGTCTTCTCGGACAAGGAGAAAAAACTAGGAGGTCCCGTGTGCACGTTGCGCACGTCAAAAATCCCTTGGCAGTTTTAAAATCGTAAAAGAGTAGGCCTAGCGGTCGCTGTCCGGGCAAAACTGATAGGAAAATTCTACTAAAAAACGTTAACAATAACCGTGAAGCGTAATATAGCCGTAACCGTGCTGACACGCCGTAAGACATAAACTCTCTCCCAAACTGTAACGTAATACACTGGACCGCGGTTGACGGCTAAAAACCTGTCAAGTGCTGCAGTCAATGAAAGAGACGAGAGATGACCGTGGGAGATTTACGACCTACGTGGTGGCCCGAGTCTCTCCTTGTCAACTCAGCTAAAATGCCATTTTAACAAGAAAATTCTACGCCATGAGTCCATGACAGGCGTTTATAGCTATTCCCTCAGAAGGATAGTCCTTGTGGTAATTGATACCCTACACTTAGAAGGCCAGTCCTAGTGATATTCCACACTCTGGGTTATCTGTGAGTCATTGAAACGTAACCAAGCAGTAGCCCGCTTATTCAAGCCTTTCAGCTGGAGAAAGTTGATTTTATGATTTTATGGTAAATTGATGGAACTTCAAAAGATTATAAAAATTCAGCTTTTATTAACACAAACTTGAGAAATACACCAACCTAAAGATATTTTTCATAACTATTAAACACCATCAGACTGGAAATCATATCCTTTTAGTGAAAGATAGAAAAAGTGATGTAAAGTGACTGATGTAATAAATATCTTAGTTGGACACGAGCATATAACAAGTGCTTATTAAAACAATTTTCCCAATTTATACATAAATATAACTTACATATTTTGTGAGTTTAGAGACTCTTCTTTCACTGTGAGGTAAAATGATCTTGGGTTCTTGTAAAGTGAGTTAATGGCCTACCTGGTCAGCACCATGCTTGAGCGACCAGGCTAGCAGAATCCCTTGTGAATGCAAGTATCCTTTACATTATAACTCTCTCTATCTTCTTGAAAATCTCCACCCCAACAGATTAGTATAGAGTCGCTCTACAATTTGAAGACATAAATTTTGTAAAGGAGAGATATATTCACATGTAAAATCAGCACAAGGAATGTTAATTTATCCCAAATCACAGTCCTCTGTTGGTTATTGCTATTGCTTATTAATATTATTGACCTCTACTTGTCTCGAAGAAAGTAGGCTTGTTTCTCTGTCTTACATTGGTTTGCGCTCCCGCTTGGTGATCTTGGGTAATAAACTGACAAGTGTGGGTGATACTTATGATAAATGTCACAACTCTCATCATTATTACTTTTAATTGATCCTCTGATCGCCTGATGCTTTGTGCCTGGTTCTGAAGTTCTTGATTGATGAATGTTGGAGTTCTCCCCCTTGTTTATCATGAAGCCCCATTCTAAATCCCCATCTCCCTATTCACTCCGTGCAATGGTGCTCCAAAAAGTGCAATTTAGGAAAGATCTTCTTACTGATTTTTTTCTTTGTAAAGCATCATGTATTCGTCTTATCAGTTAAATGATAGCTGGTAACTCACTTTTGTTAATGGGTTTGCAGTGTGAAATTGCTCTATGCATTTTATAGTAAAGGCAGTTTAGGTGATGAAAGTTGTTTTTAACCTGAGTTGCACGTTCAATTATTTGTCGTCTGTCTGTGTACTTTCGTATCTGTTTAAGAACACTGCTGCATATGACCTAATTGAATTGTGGCAGTACATATTTGTTTCCATGATTTCCTGTGAAAAATATACCGTGATGTGCTTGCATTACTATTTTTATACCTTGTCTAAGTTGCAACAAAGCGGTCCGCATCTACGAGCGTATGCTTTGCCTATCTCTTTTGCATCCTGGATTTTTTTGTTCAAGTTGGTCAATATTTCTTTCTAGCTTTTCTGCTTTCCAATGATACTGCCATAAAGTAAGGGACTCGTCCAAAAAGACTAAATGTGTTATCTTTAATTATTATGACGTTTGCAATCTTCTAAGGGACTCGTCCAAAAAGACTAACTGTGTTATCTTTATGGCGTTTGCAATCTTCCAACTTTTCTATAATTTCATCACGCTTGTCCTCCAATACGTGATGATGGTTTTTGGTTGCACCTAAAGTGATGTGTTTGTATGGAACAGCTGTATGAGTGCAGAGGATTTATCAAAAATAGGAGGTCTGATGAAATTGCTCGTCCAGCAATCAGAGCGCTGACTTTTTAAAACTGTTTTGAACGGTTTCTTTTAGTAGGTGAACTAGCTTTATGAGAGTGTTTCATGGGCTCCCAAATTCCTCTAAAAAGTAGTGGCTGACCTCTGGTTTTTATTCTTAGGATGCCCTTTTCCTGTGATTGTTCTAACATTTTCTTCAAGAGAAAGTTTGCAGCTGCTTCCGATTCGTTAGTTAATGGGATTTTCTCGATTGCTTATCACAAAAAGAATGTATGGTTTGCGCAAGATCTTTGACTGGAGATGTTGAAGAGTCTGTCATTGACGTGGAAGCAATTGTTTTAATTGGCGATGTTGCCATTTCAATGAATTTTTATGCTGAAGGTTCAGGATGAGTTTCAAGTAGAAGCTGTCTGCGAGATTCTTTTGCAGGTGTTGATGTCATGACAAGTTTATAATCTTGATCCCTGCCTGCATTATGTGTGGCTGATGATAGACAACTTGAAAAAAGGGTGTCCGTTGTGAGAAACGGTGGTGGCGATGGCTCATGAGCACTTGTGTCTTGAATTTGTTTCACTCTGCTTGATTTGCGTTTTCGACCTGCCCGCCCTAACGATATATAGTGAGAACACAGGGGACATTCTGCAGTAGATAAGTGCTCGTCATAGTCACACCAGATATGAATGTTTCTGGCTGCACATGCTTGTGCAGCTCTCAACATGCCCTCCGTGTTAGGCTTGTGTTCATATGCTCGTAGTCTAGAATAGCAGCTATCACATAATGTTGATGAATGCATCGGTCCATCGGTTGATACATCAATGTGAAACAATTTCTGAGTGTCTCTTGCGTGATGCACACACTGCCTTGGTTTTTTCATTAGCTTTTTGGACCTTTTTCTGTGTTCGTAGCCCACAAATACGACAAAGCTGATTTATGAAAGCGTCATGATGGAATTTTAGACCATCTCTTTGATCCATTTCGCTTAATTTGTCCGTCTGCTGTGAAATACAGATGACGTGAATTGTTAACGTTTGCTGTCTTTGCTTTGGATAGGATAGGCAGTTTATGAAAACAGCGTTTAAAGCTGTTGAACTATACTTTAAACTCAGGAACTTATTTTTGTAACAGACAATATGACGGGGATATGGAAAAGGAGGCAACAAGAGGCAATTTTTGTTTCCGGAAAGCCTCCAAAATTATTTTTTTGACAACATTTATATTATAGGATAAGTTTTTCTGTGATGCCACAATTGTGGTTGTAAAAATTGGTTAAAGCTTGAAATTTATGCTTAAACTTAAAATTGAAAAATGACCTTAATATTCACCCCACCTTCTTTTAAGGTATAAAAATAAACAAAATTTACCTGGAATTGTTGATAAAACCATCAGCGTTGTGCTGTGTGAAAGTCCAAGAACAGTTTGATAGAAAACAAATTATGTAGGGGATATACACGAGCCGAGAAATTTAAGGCAAAAGGCAGCATTAAAACCATAAATCAGGGAAAATGGCTAGATGGCCCGCTAGCCCCACCTGAGAGCAATTATCTCACCCAGCAGAGCACCAAACCACTGGAGCGTGGGGTATCAGATGACACAAGGGGAGAATGGACTAAATATACGGTTTGATACAGGAATAAACGCAAGTGAAAGGTATTATACGATTAGATAAAAGTGCGTGACAGGTGTCTGTATGTCCATGGTGACAGTCGTTTCCGTGGTTTGGTCCACTGGGACTCTTTCAAATGTGTTGTCTTCTGAGGGCTGTACCGAGAAGTGCCCAAGCGGAAGCTTTGATAGATGTGAGGATGCTCTGATTCAAGGCTGGACATTATTTTGCGCATAATATACAGGCAGGTCTGTTGCATAATTTAATCTCCCATTCATATGCGAAGCACCACGGAATCAGTTCTCATATTGCATGGAGATGCAGGATCTAGTTTCCATCTCTAGATGTTGTCAACAGACTGTGTAGAATATCTCCCACCATTCTGATATAAGACACCCAGAACCTGTTTAAGTTCCCATTCTTCTGCTCCAAATATAAGAGATACTAAAGCCAAAGATCGAACACTTCAGACAACAATCCGTCAGATTTGAGAGCTTGAAATTCTTCTGGACTGACATTGTTGTGAAAAACTTCAAACTGCTTTTATAAATCTTCTATCTTTGATAGTCTCTCAGCATGCTCTTTCTCAACCCATGGTGTAAATCCTTTCCAAGCCAATCTAAGCAGATCGTCATATATACATTTGTGTACACTAATTGATCTCTTGTATATTTTCCCTTCCAGCACGCTGGTCACAGACTCTTCGGCAAGCAATCCAGACTCCATAACAGGTCTCCCAATCCTGCATCTTGAAATCTTTTCAACATCATTTTCTTATCTGCCAACAGCGTAAGGATTGTATGGAACGTACCTAGCCTCACGACAGTTTTGGAAAAGGACTGGCTATGTCTCCAAATAATTTCCATTGCTTTGGAGTGTATGTCCTGATCCGCGACAATTACTGTTTCTTGCAGCTCAGACTTTTCCTGGCATACTCACCGTGGACATTTCAGTTGCTGAAGTATTTATTGTGGGTAGATAGCTAACACGATTTTTGTGAAGTTCCACTTTGCTGCGTATTTAGATACTGAAGCCCGTCGAGCTAGGTATGATTTTATTTGTTGTATCCACAAGACTTGCGAGGACAAAGGCAAAATCTTTTTCTTGAGACCTCTGCAACTCGCACTGACCATCCGTCACAGGTGATGATCCAGTAATTTCGGGCTTTTCCGTTCACCTGATATATATACTGGAATCTGTGGCTCCTCAAATGAAACTGGACGTTGTTATGCTTTTTATATTGCTGGCTTGGCTCGTCTCTGAGGATGAGGTCCAAACACTTGGTTGAATGGCAATGCCGTTGTACGATAAAAACGGCTTGTGCCTTAAAGCTGTACTTCGTTGTTTCGCCTGTTGTTAGAGTGACCTTGTTCACCTGTTACTTTTTTAAAAATTATTTCTTTAAACTGGGGAGCGATGAAAAGTGATGTGTGTGGTGGGGTTGGGGGAGGGGTGTACTGTAGAACTCCCTGTAGTTCCAAGCAGTAGATTAATCTAGGTTTCGTCATACCTCGTAGGTTTGCTTGAGATTAAAAACTGTAAAAGTCGTTGAGTGACACACACGAGTTTTCATATCTTTGGAAAGCGAACCCCTAATGTCCGTTCTAAGATTTATGTCGTTCTATTTATTAACCCTCTAGGACCCATCATCACTTTGAGTGGTTCAAAAATTATGTAACTGAAAATACAGTGTCTAGGAGGCTAAACTAAGACATCACAACATGTTTCATACAATTTTTTGATATACTTTATGATTTATTATATGTATCACAGGTGATACACTGGGAATTTGAGGAAATCAACACAAAGTATCATACGTGATACATCTTGGGACCAAACACAAGTGATGGGCATGCAGTTTATGATGGTGTAAGATAATAGATTATGGTCCATAATTACCTTTCTTGCGCCGACACAGAAACGTTGGGTCGTTTACTTCCATAAATGGAACTGAGAAAAGCAGTTCCTATCCTTACAAAAGCATGCATAAGTGTTACATTTGGCACAAATAATAAACGTAAGTGCAGAACAGTATCTGTTTTTACACCTTCCTCTCTTTTGAGCCCACTCAGGGAAGTGACCGATAGTGTCCAGGCGACCTTCTGGAATTGGCGTCCTCCTTTTCTTGGTTTGTACTGGAGGAGACATGCTGACGTGTCGAGGGCGTCCAACTGATGGCTTAGGTGTTAGCAAACTGGAGGCCACCCTGCCCTGAAATGTGCATAGTTTCATACTGCTGGTAATTCCAAGAACTTGCAGTGTCTGCGGTAACGCAGCCAGGAGTTCACAATGGCAATGTGGATGGTGTGGAAAAATATGTACATGTACTAACGTCGAGATTTTAGTCCAGGCTTATATAAAGCTGAGAGGGAGTCGAGCAAACCCATACCACCCATAAAGAGGTTGTGCTCTAAAACAACTCTTGGGCATTTCACCTTGATTGTTTCCTTTTGCTTCTTGTCAAAGCCCTTTACGTCCTGTGTAGGCTTTGTCCCGACGTATGAAGACAACAGATCCACGCACCTATTGTCATACCAACGCACTGCCACAATACCAGTGTTCATGTCAACTTTGAAATCCATACTGCCTCTGCCTTCTCTCTTCAGTGTTTTCTCATCTTTTAATTTGCAACCCTTCAATCTATTCATTCGAACTGTCCCAAAATACCAGATGGATTTTGCTTTCAGCTGTGCCACCAATGGCTGCTGCCTTCCTTGACTGTTTCTTTAGATTGGCCAAAGGAACATCATCATCTGAATCATGCAGTTTTCTTTTCACTGCTGCCAGTGGGGTATTTTCATCTTCACAATCACTCTCACTTTGTGCTTTTCTTCTATACTGGGATTTCTTTTTCTTTGGTGTAACTCTTCAATCTCATCTTCACTGTCACTCTCTGAGGAAGGAATGAAATCATCACCTGATGTTTCGTATTCACTGCCAAGGGGATCGGTGGCATCTAAAAATTCGCCTGTAATCATTCTGAAATAATGAAAAGATGAAATAATTACATTTAGTGTGACAGTAAATTGCATCTTTGTTCCCATCATAAGCAGGTGTACAATTATATAGGTACATTTTGTGTAATGAAATCAGTATGTTTCCCTTGATAAATAAGGCACAGCATTCAGCAAACCTCAAATTCCCAACGTGTATCATACATGATACATACACAAACGCCTGGGCCCACTGTATCATGTGTGATATTTACTTTTCAATGTACACCTAAGTATAGATTTGTGACTGACTGAACCAAATCTTGCTGTGAGGGAGATTTTATAGTCTCAAACTACTAACTTAGCCACTCTAAGCCTTATAAGCACTTACCTGACAAAAGATGGGGGTGGAGAAAGTCCAGCTGTATATCACCATCATCATGACAGTTCAGGGCTCTGATGGAACGCCTTGCACAGAATCAAGACAAAAGTGAAAACCGAAACCAAACTCGTTTCAAAGCAACGGTCTGAAATAAATCTTGGTGGTAAGGATGTTTCAGAAACAGTGTTGGGACTTTGAGGTTACTTGATGAGGGTCATTTGGCTGTGTATCACAGGTGATACAATGGGTACTAGAGGGTTAAGTACCTCGGGGTAACATTTTCTAAAAACGGCAAATTTATGAAGACTCTAAAAGAGAACATTGATAAAGCCACACGAGCGACTTTTCTGTTATTCCGCCATTGTAGTCATTGTTATACATACCTTTGGATTGTAAGTTAGAACTATTTACAAAATGTATTGAACCAATCCTCCTTTACGGAGCAGAAGTGTGGGGATTTGAAAATGTCTCTATATTAGAGAAATTTAGACTTAAATATTACAAAATGATACTGAAAGTAAAACCAAGTACGCCAAATTACATGCTCTATGGAGAACTTGGTATACTGCCCTTATCTTGTGAAATCCAAAAAAGGATGATTACATATTGGGGAAAAGTAATTACAAGTGACCCGCAGAAATTGTCCCATGTACTATATAAGTGTATGCTTAGGGATCAGATGTCAGAAAGAACTTCTTACAAATGGCTGAATGCAATATCTAAAACTCTTGAAAATAACGGGTTTAATATGATGTAGTTAATGCAGAATCATATAGTTACTTTTAATAATGCTCAGTTGAAGAGGAGACTAGAGGATCAGGCTATCCAGGAATGTAGAGCAACTGTTAGTATCAGTAATAAGGGTAAAAACTACATGGCGAGTAAAAGACTATGGAAAATGGAACCGTATTTACATTTGTTAGAAGCAGCAGAAGTGTTTTGGATTATCAAATATAGGCTAGCCAATCATCGTTTACCTGTAGAAAAGGGAAGATACGTTGGTATAGAATATCATGAGAGAAAGTACAACCTGTGTCATGGCGATATTGGAGATGAGTATCATTTTTTATTAACATGTAGAAACTTTGATGATGAAAGGAAAAGATACATACCATCTTATTATCGAAGGTACCCAAGTATGCATAAATATATGGACTTAATTAATACTACAAATTTAGATCTACTATAGAAACTCTCTTGCTTTATAAAACTAATATTGAAGAGACTGCCCTCATAAGCCTAAGATGCATGTGTGCATGCGCGTGTATGTGAGTGTGTGTTAGTGGGTATGTGATTGTGTGTGTGTGTGTGTGTGTGTGTGTGAAAGAGAGAGAGAAAGAGAGAGCGTGCGTGTGCCAATGCTGTAATGTAGACGGGATTATTTTCATTGTTTATAGGCCATCTATTTTTCAGTTTCATGTTTGCTCATTTGTACTTACAGTACCTGAGCTAAGTAAACTTATTGTTATTGATATTATTG
This sequence comes from Ellobium chinense, assembly GCA_033807755.1. Taxonomy (NCBI): domain Eukaryota; kingdom Metazoa; phylum Mollusca; class Gastropoda; order Ellobiida; family Ellobiidae; genus Ellobium; species Ellobium chinense. The sequence goes on from JAWQUT010000895.1 coordinate 94,395, forward strand.
TTATTGGTTAATGTTTAAAAAAAAATTCAAAAAACATTAACGATTTTACGATGCTAGTAAGGCAATATTGATTTTCCCGCTCAAATTCAAACATTGAATACACAGCAGTTTACTAGTGTTAACTTAGCTTCTCGAGCCGCCGGTGGTGTCATCCCCATAAGAAATAACCTGATACTCCAGCCGACAAGTTCTTTTCCTGGCATTTTCAGATAAAATGTTTGTGTTTTTCCCCAACTTCATTCATTCATAACTCTTAAACGACTCAGTACATTAAAAAATTAAAACAATGGCTTCAGAATTTTACTTTTCAGTTTTAATGAGCAATATTTTATGAATGAACATTTTGAAATATAACCACATAAAATAGGCTTTAACCCTCTAGAACCTGAACATAGAAAGGCTGATCAAAAAATTATTTTCTTAACACACACTCATGTATACACGCTAGAAAAGAGGTTTCCAGTTCAGATTCGTCTAAATGTATATTGGTTGTTACGTAATACTATGTGCCACATATGGCACAGTAGGCTTTTGTGACATAGCCCTCTAGTACCCGGTCATAGATTGGCTCACAAGAAAATTATTTCCTGCTAGGACTGACATACATACGTGCAAAGAAATGCACAACAAGTGAAATTTTCGATTTGATTAATTACTTATTATGTAACACCGTGTGCCATATATGGCACAATGGGTATTAGGGGTTACAGAGTTGAACTGTGCCAGATATGGCGCACAGGAATCAAATACTTTTCAGTGTCTTATTTGGTGTGAAATAAAATAAAACAGTTCCTGTCCTTGCTCAGGCAGAGGGCCACTTTGCACTTGCTGCAGTGAATGAACGACTTTCCGGTTGTCTTTATTTATGCATCGTTGGGCGTCTTTATAATCCGCTGATGGTCAGTTGCATCGAACCTCATGTCTGGAATTGGGGCCCTGCGCATTATGGTGCGTCCAGGAACAGGTCCAGGTGCATCACTGGGCCGACGTCGCACAGCTCTCTTGACATTGATGAGCGCTGCAGCAACACCAGACTGAAATGTAGCCAAGCTCACTGGACTGTATGTTCAAGAGACTGCATTGCCTCTTCTGCCATAGCCAGGCATTAACCACAGCCACTTGAAGTGTATGCAGGAAAATGTACAAGTACCAGCGCCTGGATTTCATCTGGAACTTGTACAGTGCAGTGAGGCTGTCCAGGAGATCGATCACATCCATGAATTTGTTGTGTTCCTGGATGATTTTTGGCTGTGGAATTTCAGTAAACACCTTCTCTTTCTTGTCCCATCGTCTTGCATGTGCCTCTGCCTCAGGTCCAATTGTTGTCGAACCACCTCACTGCTACAACACCGGAATCCACTTCTACTCTGTGGTCTGTGGAATCTCTGCCTTTCTTTTTGAGACTCTTTTCATCTTTTAATTCACACCTGTCCTTTATAGGTCTCAAAAATGCCAAATTGAACTCGTCATGAAAAATTCGCCAGTACTTATCTCGAGATATTATGGATGTGGTGTTATTGTCGTTGCAGATCTCGGCATAGTCTACATTCTGTACATTTGAGAGATGGACAGTCCTGGTTCCAGGTGCTTTCTGGTGCTGGTCTTCCTGCAGTAATGCGACTCCATGGCAGGAAAAGATGCCATGTGCTGCCTTGTTGAGGTCAAAGCTTCCTCTTGAACCTTCCAGTGACTACCACGCTTTCCCCGCTGTTCTTGAATCAGGACACCTTTGGCACCCCTGTCCATTGCTCCATAGAACCAATGTTTCTATGAAAAAGGTTCTGCAGGCTTGAACTCTTCGGTCATCACTGTAAAAGAAGTATTGGAGTGAGCAGTCCCTTCTTCCAGAGCCGACATGTTTCCTTTGAGCAGGGGCTTTGACAACATGCTTTGTGGTGAAATGCTATTGTTCTCTTTTGTCCCCCAAACCCCAGAAGTGATCAGAAATGCCTTTTCTTGCTTCTGTGTCAAACTAGGGGTGGCATTTGCGTAGACAGGATTCTTTGCAACCAACTTTCATCTTCATGGTTGAAAACTCTTTTCCTTTTTCTGAAGTGTATGCCTGACCGGTATGCCGCAATCTTTTTAAAGTGTTTCGTTTCCATTCACTGGGGTTGCTCTTTCTCTTGCTCCTGCCTCTGGCTGTTGCATTTCTTTAACATCCTCCAGATTCTATTTCTATGCCGGGTCATAAATGCTCCAAATGCTTCCATCTTCCTTTACAAGTTGTCGAGCAGAGGTCAGCCTGGCAACAGTAATTGGATTGCGCCAGAGATTCTTAATCCTGGAATAACACCTGTCGCACATTGTATCTGATACACAACTTCTGTCGTCCTTCGAAATGTCGGTTCCAAAATACCGCAAACTGTCGTGTCTGTAGTTCATACATGCTCTTAGGTGTGACTTGCTTTCAAACCTTTTATGGCTTCTCTCACAGCATAAACGGCAGAGTTTGTGCACATACTCATTATGTCATTCAGCTTGGTGCGCACCTTCGTCATCCATTTCAAGTGTAGAATTTCTGAAATCATTAACAAAACACTGGCTCGAGAAAATTTTTGAAAGTTGTAATTTTTACCTGCAACTTTACGTGGGACCTCCTGAATTTGAGAGCAAAAACTGTAGGAAGTTAAATACCTTGGCAAAATCATAGAGAAAGAGAGAGAGATAGAAAGAGGGTAGAGACTATTCTAAGCCCTAGGCAAAACTGGGCAATATCCTTCAAATACGTTGCTGTTGTGAGTACATCTTAAGAAATCCTGTAATTTTGTTTGCACTGATATAGGCATGAAATGATGGGGAATAACATGGGGTAATTGCCGATTCTTGGAAAATTGAAATAATCCAATAAATAATATTTAAAAACTATTTTCATTATAGTGAAAATTGCATAGATACAGAGGTAGAATGGAAGAAAAAAAAAAAGAAATACTTACCAGCGGAATTCTGCAACAAAATCCATATCATTCGTCTCTGCAAACCTTGGGCTGCACTAATCTCATGTAATAAAGGACTGAAAATTAAGGAGAAACGGTAGCGAAAGGCCTTAAAAAGTACTAATTTCGAGTCTGAATACTCTGAGGTTGCGTAATAGCATCACCCGCTCCGGTAATTTATTGCCTGTCTCAGGGGGTCCGTCGACCGTCGTTCTAAAAATGAGCTGGGTCAAAGGTCACGGATATTGGTTTACGGCCCGGGCTTAACTAAGTTATCATAGAGAGAAGGTAAACTGCTGTGAATAGATAAAGGCAACATAGACAGATCAGATATCAGATAACACATTGCTGAGTCAAATGCATCATATAGTTTTAAATACAAACATCGAACGCTTAAATGTGCACAATCGAAGGTCAAGTCTTAACAGTGAAATTTCATTTTTCAAGATAATACAAAATAAAATACCCCATAACAACTTCAAATGTAGCAGTAATTAATGAAGTTTATTGATGAAAAGGAGCTACAGAACTTCTCTTGAACACGCACTTGGCTTCAAGGAATCCATTCATATTGTTCACCCATGGGAGTGCCGGTAAACTGGGTAAGCCCTGTGCAATCAAGCCGACACAAAAATATTATAGTAATCTGAAGAATTTGTTTTTATAGTGGTATTTGAGCTGGATATGCATTTACGGTTGGACTAGACGTGCAATATGTTATTTGATTCTGCATGATACATTTATTGCGCAGAAAATGCGTAATGTATTGGAACTTCCTTTGAAGCGTTATTCCAAATTAATATTATGTGGTATTTGATCTTGCTATGTGGTATTTCTATTTGAGCCTGACAGGCCATAGAAACGTTTGACAGTGTCTTCGGTAACCTGAGTAGAGCATTGTCTAACACGACTCCCTAGTAGTAGTCCTGGGGTGAAATTGGACAAATGGCTGAGTCATGTAACTGCAGCGGAAATTAAAAGGAGAGTAGGCTATGGTACTGGCGGCTTGGTGAAATAATTGTATAGACCTACACCTGAGGAATTACGCCCGGTGATCACGTGATGTAATAGGAGAGCATGAACAGGCCGATCAGAACACGCGGGCCTGTCTGGTTGTCAAGTTTACAAAGCAGAGGTGGTAAAACAACTCCAAGGCGACCAACGCCATTCAAAGGACACAGTGCCTCGAGGATTTGCACGAAAGTTGACTCCGCAGATAGCAGATAGCTTCGCTGTGATAGGTGAAACGCTGATATGCAAATTGGTAAATGATTTTTACATAGGGGTTAGATTGAAGAGGATTACAGTAGAGTACTACAGTAGGTAATACAGTACTCTGGTACACTTGTAACAAAATTTGGCTTAATCCACGTTTGTACATTGTATTATCTTTTTTGCAATGTCTGATAAAGCAATACTTGCCACTATAATTATGCCACAAGAGTTTATCACGAACGGAAGGGTGCTCAATGGGGGTAGTGTGACCGCCATTTTGCACCTTGTTGCTCAGAACAAAGAAAATGAAGTAAGGAATGGCGTAAACCGAGTTTCTTTCGTGTTACAGCATTTTAATACAATATCGCCTTTGATGTTGAGAACTTAACAAAGAAATGGTGCTTTAAAAAAACATTTGAAACTTTGCTTTCTCTAATTTAAGAAAAAGCCCAAACTTCAATAAAAACATCAGTAGATGTGAGACTAAGAAATATTGGCATACACGAGCGTCCATTTGCTGTCCTTTAGTAGCAAATATATGATTGTTTTAGATTTTTTTTCATTCACAACACTTGTATGTAATATTCAAATTTGCAAAAATGCGTAGTAACAAATACATTTTATATTTTGTGATTAAGTGGTGCGTCCTAAATTATGCCACAAAAGTTTACCATAATCAAACTGGAAGAACTGGCCTGTTAAGTGGACAATGGTCAGCAGGAGTAAGTGACCACCGTTTAGTACACTGTTACCAAAATCAAAGAAATAAAATTAGAAATCACATCAACTTCATATATAGCTTTAACTTTAAGATGAGGTTAAGATTATTATTTTTTTTTTTTGGTCAAGGCTCAAACGATTAAATTGTAAAGAAATCGACATTGGAGAGCGTTTTTCTAAACCTCTTTATTGGACCATTCAGGAATTTTTAGAAAAATGAATAAAATCATTTTACTGTCAAATTGAGATCTATCATCGGCAAGAATATGGCATCAGACACAACCGGATGCTCTCCTATCATTAGAGCTTGCATCCAGTCGGACCGTCCGGGGCGTGGAGATCTCAAGGGCCAAGACACTATCCACATGAAGTCCAGTTCCGATATTTCATCCTCAACCTTTGTGTCTTGGAGATAGACTATGCAAAAGTCACAACTGCGAGCCCATTCCATTGTGATCTGTAAAATTGAACTGCCAAAACAGTCTGAAACAGTATTTCCGTCATCACTGTTTTTAACGCCTCCCCACTACTTTCCTTTTTGATGTGTGTTCAGATTTTCCACAAAACATGCACTGCTTCAAATAGTCAAAAGCTTCACTTGATCTTAGTTTCTTCTTTGCGATAGCGCATTCTTGCGCCATGGAAGTTCCTGTCTTTCTAGAGCTGAGACTCTTTCTTGCCTGTGTATTTTTAGTCGGTTTTGTTTTTGGGGTTTTTTTTTACGTATGGTATACATTGGCCTGTAACTGTTGTTGCTTGTATACTGTCACCTAGTATTTTGCTGACGCTATTTATGCTGTTACAGCCTTTGTCTGGAGCACTATTGCTGGACTTTGTTGGTCAAATGGTTCACGACAAATAATGCAGATCTGACAAAAGTATAAAAGCCCTTCCATGTAAAGAATTTCAGTGTGGTCAGGGCGGGTCTGACTTTATTATGTTCACTATTTAGTAATAATCGATGTTTATAAATGACATTCAAGCACGGGCATGTGAAAGGATCACACTGCAATTTTATATACACAACACACATGCTTTAAAAGAGACAAAACTGCACCATACCTGCGGTAGAAGAAAACTGCTGACCTGATTTGAATAGAATAGAAAGGAATGTCGCACCGAAGAGATGAACCAACTAATTGAAGGCTTCTAGATCAAAGCGCGATATCTGCTGTCTCGTGATATTTCATATTGCATACGAAAATAGAGAGAAAACGTCGTGCTAAATGATGATTAAACCTTTATATGGATGAAAATAGTTTAGCAAAACAGCATTGTACTACATTCATTTCTTTTGGGTTTCTGTCATCCCCTAGTTGTGATAAAAACAACTGATGATACAATTCTGATTGGTCAAACTGGATATAGGGTGTTCTGAAATGAAACTCTTCCATTGTCTACTACATTGTCTTTTTTTTTGGAACTCGGGGTCTTGATTGGGTTTCTCCTCCCCCACCTCCCATTACGTTTTTTTTTTTTTTTAATGCACAGCTTGGTTACTTCCAGAAGTATGGAAACTCGCGCGGGCAATTTTATTCCCTCTAAAATGGTCAGTTTGACCTTTTCCACCCTTCCAGTTTTGGTAAACTTTGTTTGGGAAGTCAGACTTCGTTGTTTTTCAATAATGTGAAATAAAACTTTAGTTACCTCGCATTTTGTGGGTAGTTAAATATACTGCCTAGAGTTTCTCACTGGGGATGCAAAATGGAGTCCTGCGCGATGGTAGATAGCGCGCTTTGACACACCACTGTGACAGCACCTTTCTAGTTCACTGTCGCCTGCGTCTCTCATTGTCCTTGTTTATGTAACCCGGAGGTCTTCCTCCTGCCTTCAGTAGGCCTGTGCCAAACCTGGTCCAAGAAATAATCGCCGTAATCAAAACCCGGACATTAGCAATTCATGGTCTATCCTATCACTATCAGTATCACTATGCGTAAAACCCGTTACCCGCCCAGCCCAGATATCGTTAGTCGTCACCCGCCCGGGCTTCGTCTGGTTTTCAGGTTTGAGATTAACGCGAATGTGCTTGCTACGTGATGTTAAACAATTGCCAGAACAGGACCGATCAACCCCGCCCCTTCCGTGGCTTCGTGCCCTTATCTGCTTTGATACGATGAGGAGAGCTGGTTTTGTTTTCTTTGTTTCTTTGTTCCGTTTTTTTTTTATTTTGCTTTCTATTCTCCAGCAGGAAGTTTGTTTGTTTATTTTTTGCTCGTCTCCTCAATTCTGCCTTTTTTCTTGTTCTTCTTGTATTGTGGTGTTTCTGTAAGTTCTGCTACAGTTGAAGTGGCCTGTACAGAAATACTGGGCTCAGTACTCCTGACCATTCACTGATGTGCTTGACTTGCAGATGCTTTTTCACGTTGGATGTGGAACCGTCAGTGTACTGAAGTCGTACCTTACATATCTGACAGGTTGCAAAGCCCGATCCAGTCATGTCCATAAAGTCCCAAACTTCAGACGTTTACCTTAAGCCATGACAACCATTTATATATGTGGTCGATTGATAGTGCTCCTTAATTTGGATAAGTCAATCTGGTACGTGAGCAGTCAAAGAGTCTATTCAGCAATAAAAATCAAAAGAACTCTAATCAGTATAATAAGCTTGCGGAGAGAACAGATACTGGGTTAGGGTAGCAAGCGATCGATTGGCACTATGCTAAGACAGAGGAGAATGGGAAGGAACAGTGAGGCATTAAAGTAAACCCTTGACTCCTTTGAATGTACCTTTTTTCTTGCGTTACGCGTCTTTACTGAATCATTCATAATTGCAAACTATTTCATATTTTAGCTGCTGGTACTGTTGTTGCATCTGTTGTTGCAGGGGTTGCTGTAGCTGTTGTTGTAGTTGTGTTGTGTGATCCTTTATCGCGTGATATAATCTTGCATAGTGGCGATGGTGAAGATGTAAAAGTCCAAGCCGGGAGATGTTCTTATGTTTTAATTCGAGCTATTATACTTATGACGACATTGTCTAGGAAAAAGGAAGAAGAACCCTTCCCGGGGCTTTCGCCGATGATTGTGAACCAACAACAACTGATTACCCCATCGCTATTATACTTGTGAACCCTCGGTCTTGCTTTACTCTAGTATATACAGTATATAGCGCTCCTCTCTATCGCTATTATATTATGAACCCCCGGTCTTGGTTTACTCCAGTATATATATAGCGTTCCTCTCTATCGCTATTTCCTCAGGCCAGCACCAGATCGGCTGATCTTCACGTGATCAGTCAAAGTGCGACCAATTTAAATTAACCTAATTCCAATTCCCAGACATGTTTTCTAAACATCACCAATAACTTATATAGTAAAGAACTTTGAGCATTTGTTTATTTGGACTATGTGACGCCGAAGTGATTTGAAATGGACATATATTGTCCATCATATGTCCACCGACTTGTCTTACGATTCATCCTTTTTCGGAAATAGAGTTAACCTTTCTCTTCGGGACACTCTGATAAGACCACGTAATATAATTTGAGAGTCCCCTGACTGAAAAGGTCAACTCTTTCTACGCAACTCTGTAACAGTTGCTGTAGCTGTTGTTGTAGCTGATGCTGCTGTAGCTGTTGGTACTGTTGTTGGTTGGGCTGTTGCTGGGGTTGCTGTAGCTGATGTTGTTGCTGCTGGGGTTGCTGGTGTTGCTGTTGTCAGGGTTGTTGTAGTTGGTGGTTCTGTTGTTGATGCTGTGATGCTGTTGTTGATGTTGCTGTTGCAGCAAGTATAATGGCTGCTGCCATTGTTGCCGTTGTTGCCGCAGCAACCGCAGTCTCTGCGTAGTGAGGGCTGCCTGCGTTTGGATTTGGCAGCCCACTCCCTCATCTCTGATTCTGTCTCGTTGAACAAGAATTAAACATAAGACTCAACAGATCGACCTTTTTATCTTCTTTGAGGCCGCATCTTTGGAGCCCTCGCACCACAGGGATGGGGACGGCTTCAGGTTCAGTGATTTGTCTCCTGCTTCGCCGGAATAAATCTAGTCTCTGCACCTCCAAAGGTCTTCACAGTGAAAATCGCATTCCGATCTTCATGTTTTACAATGATCTGGCGCACTTTAGTCCATATCACTTTGTTGCTGCTGTCCAAAATAGTTATGTTTTTGACTTTTTTTCTCTTTCTTTCTCCTTTTTTTAGTCTAAGAACCCTTTCTTTTGCTTTCAAAGTTGCAGGTATTTCTCAAATGGCTTGGTCAGAGCAGACTTGATAGTAATATCAATATGCTCTTCAGCTATTGATTTGTCCAGTTCATCACTGCTCTCTTCCAGCAGAGTATGATGCCTCTTTACCATACCTAAAAGTATATGGAGGGAAGGGGGTGAGACATGGCTGATGGGGACATCCAGTAGTGGCTCTCTAATCACATTATTATGTTTGGAAGCCAGAGTTTTCTTCCTTTTACTGACATTCACAAAATTGTGGTAGTCATCCCTGAGTTGTTGTACTATTCTTTTTGACGAAATCATTTGCTTTTCATCAATGAGTTTCTGGATTTCTGACTTTGTTTTCAAACACCAGAGACAAGGATGCCTACCATTTGCGCCAGATAAACCATAAATATTGGATAGAAAGCTATAATCCCCAAATAGAAAGATTCTAACTGTTGTGAAAATTCTACTAAAAAACGTTAACAGTAACCATGAGGGCGTAATATAGCTTAATCGTGCTGACACGCCGTAAAATAAAACTCAAACTTGCCACTGACTCCCATCCAAATTTTCGTTGCCTGAGGCGAATTCCTGTAACATAAACGATAGATTTGTTGGTGCGTCTTTGACTTTAGCCATTCCTAAAAGAACCGTGTTTCTTGGTGAATTTGTTTTTTTGTTTTTTTTTTCACATTTGCAACTTGCATACAAAATTTGAAACTATCTCGACCATGATCGCCTCCCATTTTGATCCACACCTCTGAATCGGAAATGCCCTCATCGTGCCATGTCAAAAACCCATGTCTGTCATAACTGTCAAGAACATCAACAACAAATTGTTTCAAATTTCTAAATTGATTCTAAAAATGGCATATCGAGGGGTGATAGCCAGAAGGTTGTATGTGCTCTGGGGCACTTTTCGAGATATTGCGATTTAAAGATTTCAGACATTCATAATATCAAAACCATACGCCCGAGAGCAGTGAAATTTTACACACACTTAGTTTGTATTTTAAAGAAATTATTGACAAAATCTTAAGGAATAATTCTCTGTTGTCTTAAAAATATCGTAAGATTAGACACTTACTACTTGCTGGCTGCCCGAAGTAGAATCGAGAATTCATGCTAGAAAGTTGTATGTGCACATGCAACAAGTTGGCAGGAAACACATTCAGTCTTAAACATGAGTTGTGAACTGCTACATTGATGTATAATCACATACAACCAATGAAAGAAGGCACCGAAACCATTTTAATAACCACCCAAAACGTTGCATGATCACTTGCAACTTTGCAACAGTCACTGAAATTCTACGTCTCATGTATGATACCGCTTATAAGTGCACTTCTGGTCTCTTACAGCACAGCAAGCTAGTATTAAAACAGCAATGGGAGTAAACCATCGACGTATACAATGTACAGTGTCTTGCACACATAGGAATGAAGTTTTGATTCACGAGGGTACAAATGATAAAACTCAGGGTGGGCTCTCAACAATGTTATTACACAGTATCACAGATGCAAAGGTAATCACGAGTCACAGGGTGAAATACAAAGGTGAGCAGGCAAAAGTGTTTTGGAATTACTGGAAAGACTGCAGTTGTCCCACAATATCGTACTGTGTCTAATGATCGTGTTAGAATACGAGACTACATTTCACTACATGTCTTTATTTTCACTTCCTTCAGACTCGAGGACATCTGGCTCTGGTAGGCGATCATGCTTGTTTTTGCTTGTTGTCAACGACTCATAATATTGATGATACTCCTCAGGTATAACACCAGTTTTGCAAAGGTCCAACAGATCTTTCTTTTTGGCTGTTGAAATTGGAAGTTTGGCATCATACTTCCTACTCGGTGCCGACTCATCGATGCTCTTCTTTCTCTTGGTTGTGCGGACAGTCTGAAAACTATTAAAGTCAGCACTGCTCAGATCATATTTAAAGAAAACTGCATTTGGATGAGACTTCTCATATCTGAACCAAACGATGTTTCTAAAGTCGACCTTTTTGCCAAATTTATCAAACTTGTGTGTCCCAAATATTGACTCTCCCAGTTTCTTGTAATCACTGAAGTCAGTAAAACGCAGTGGATTCACAAGGTACGCTTCCTTTTCCTAGCTAATCTAATAATTGTATCCCACTGGCTTGGGACATAAACTTGTGTTAACTTTTTAGCTGTTTCAATGGCACTATGCATTGAGTCACTCTCCATACTACTGTGGCCTGGCTCGAAAAATTTTTGATCGATCACTTGCAGAGATGGATGTTTTACAGCACAAAGCAACAAAGCAGCGCAAACACCTTTGTTCTTGTTCTGCCCTCCACAAGTGTCGGAGAAAAGAGAAACAGAACTGGTTGGATGCCGTAACGAGTTTAAGTATAAAGTTAGGCAGGTAACGACCTCTGAAGATCCTTTAGAACCATCTGTCGCATTCCACAGGTAGCAAACACCTTGCTCATCACACTGTGAGTAAAAACTCAAGTTATAGCTGCTCAGTTTGCGTTTATAATAAAGCTGACACAAGTCCACATGGGGTCGAAAGGATAGCTTGGAGGTCAAAAGTCGCAGACTGAAATGTTGGATCGAGTTTTGCTTTTGCTTTGTCTCTATTTTTTTCATCCCAGGCGATTTGTTTTCTAGCCTGATGTGCTAAATATCTGACATACAAGTCATCTTCTTGCCTTAGAGTGTCTTTTTTCTGTTGGTACTGATCGCAAATAAGACATTGATCTTTCTTGGGAACATGAAAAGACAAATTGAACTGAGTGTTAAAGATATTTCTGTATACTTTTTCGCTGACAAGGTGTTCTGTTGGGGCCTGTTCCTTATAAAGTGAGTACATTTTACGTATGTTTAAATCATGACCAAGAAATTGGCGTCGCGTGTCCTTTCTTGTGTAATGGGGGTCTAGCTTTGGAAAAGAATTGATGTGATCACGGATAAACTGAATGGTAGAATCTGATGTCTTGTTGGGAGGATTATGTCTTCCTCTCTGATCTCTACTGGTATAAAGATTTCCCTCTTTCTTCCTAAATAAAGCTCCACTCACTGATTTGTGGCTGATGTCTAAAGTTTTCAGGAAAAAAGACTGGCAAACACGCTCTTTCCTGTCTCCCAATTCGAAGTGGTACTGTCTGGAGATAGATTTTGTGCTGCTTAATGGTTTAGCCACATTGCTTTCAGTAATCTGAGCGCAGAGAAAATTATATTTTCGTTCAATGTTGTCAATATTGTAGTATGTTTTGAAAATGGTCTCTCTATCAGCGTCACTAAATTTCTCCTGACATCTAAACCTACATTTGCTGCAGTCAACAGGATTGATCTTCTTTGCTGGTTGTGTTTTCCCTCTGGAATCTAAATATGCTTCCCCTGACAATCTTAACTTTTTTCTTATGTTTTTTTTCCATGTGTGTTCGGACCGGATTCTCTTCCTAGTCTTTTCACTTCTGTTAGGACTTCTGTAATGTGCTTGCTTTCGTGGAGTTGTTTGTGAAGAACTAAGTGATGAGTTGTTTTTTGGCGTTTTGAGCTGTGGCTGAGACGGTGGCTCTGCTGGTGGTGTTTGAGCATCCAAAGGATGGACAGCATCGTAATGCTCTCTATTAGGAAGAACCAAGCGAGCAAATACAAGATCTTTTCCCGATACTTCACTGAGCGTTGGAGACAGTGGGATGATGGGGCACATCGGGTCACTAGAAAAAATGATGATGTTTTTCTGCAGTAAGTTGGCAAGGGCCGCAGGTACGAGATCACCTAAGTCACTATTCCAGTGCCCTTTCTGCCTTAGCTGATCAAGTTCTGTAATAAATGACTCTTCAGTGTTTTCTGTGAATAATCTGAAACATGACACGTTGGCAAGGAGATGGTCACAGAGCTGCTGTCGCAAATCATGAGGTGATGACTGGTCCCGTAACTGCAGAATTGTGGCTGACAACAGACAGTCTCCATCAGCTGGCACAGGCCATACTTGAAGATCATTGCTTCCAAGAAGATTTGTAAGCCGAGACTTAGCTTCACAGACAAACTGCTCACTGGCATGCGCTGCGGCCTGATCATGCAACCTCCTTTGCACAAGTGCAAGAGGCTCATCATCAGATTCTTCATCAGAGGGCTCCTCTGGTTGTGGGACTACCTGGGGCTCATCATCATGATCAGTCCTCTCAAAGGCCTCTCTGGTGCTGGCAGAAACTTGCGTCAGAAGCTGGTTGATATCATCATCAGACCAGTCATTATCATCTGCGGCTGCAATTAGAAAAGAACATGTAAACAAAGAAAGTACAAGAAAAAAAATTAAACCAATCTTCAAATTTAACTGTGGATATTTCCATACCACTATGTTGATCTACTGGTTAAAATAAACGAAAAAGAGCAGGGTTATAAAGAAAGAAAGGTAGGAAAACAATAGTGAGAAAGGAACGGGGGTAGTAGGAAACAGGGAGATAGACAGAATTGATATCAAATGATAATACCGGTTCATTTACTTACACAGTTTGGCTGATGCACGCTGTCTTGCTTTGCTGGAGATGCTGTTCAAATGCAGACTAAGGCTTCACCAAGTAGGCAGGAACAAAAGTAACCTCAAGAAACGGGCGCGCAAAAAGATATCGATCTATACAGCAATAAAGTTAAATCCTTAATAGCTTTTGTAAGTTAGCTACCCCGGCCTGAATGTAACGTTTGTGTGAGTCTGTGTGTGTGTATGTGTGTATGTATGTGTGTGTGTGTGTGTGTGTGTGTGTGTGTGTGTGTTGTGTGTGTGTGTGTGTGTGTGTGTGTGTGTGTGTGTGTGTGTGTGTGTGTGTGTACCCTCGATATTTTCATACTGCATTTGACTTTGTTGTGTTAACTGACTGTGAAGCTCATTTGTTGATGGAAGTGGCGCTGACTATTTGTCTTCCAGAAATGACTGTTGTAATGGAGCTGTTTCATTTTCGCTTTGCGTACTCACAGAGGCTGAGGCAAAAAAACTGGTCGAAATGAATTGTTGGAGACGATGTTGATGGAAGCTGGTGTGACGTCTAAAACTGCGATGTTAGGGAAGAATTGTCATGTGATGTGTCTGAGGATTGCTGAAAGGAAGGTGCAGTGTCCATTATTCTCATCTCAATTGATTGAGAAGGTGCTGCAGATGAGCAATGAGAATCTTGACTTGGTGATGTGGATTGCTGAAATGATGTTTGTCTCTGACTTGCTGCAAGTTTTCTTTTCCGAGGTCTTCCACATTTGCGAAATCTCAAATAGTGCGAACACAATGCACACTCTGCGGTTGGTTTGGACGGATCATAAATGCTCCAAATGCTTCCATCTTCCTTTACAAGTTGTCGAGCAGAGGTCAGCCTGGCAACAGTAATTGGATTGCGCCACAGATTCTTAATCCTGGAATAACACCTGTCACACATTGTATCTGATACACAACTTCTGTCGTCCTTCGAAATGTCGATTCCAAAATACCGCAAACTGTCGTGTCTGTAGTTCATACATGCTCTTAGGTGTGACTTGCTTTCATACCTTTTATAGCTTCTCTCACAGCATATACGGCAGAGTTTGTGCATATACTCATTATGTCATTCAGCTTGGTGCGCACCTTCGTCATCCATTTCAAGTGTAGGAATTCTGAAATCATTAACAAAACACTGGCTCGAGAAAATTTTTGAAAGTTGTATTTTTTACATGCAACTTTACGTGGGACCTCCTGAATTTGAGAGCAAAAACTGTAGGAAGTTAAATACCTTGGCAAAATCATAGAGAAAGAGAGAGAGATAGACAGAGGGTAGAGACTATTCTAAGCCCTAGGCAAAACTGGGCAATATCCGTCAAATACGTTGCTGTTGTGAGTACATCTTGAGAAATCCTGTAATTTTGTTTGCACTGATATAGGCATGAAATGATGGGGAATAACATGGTGTAATTGCCGATTCTTGGAAAATTGAAATAATCCAATAAATAATATTTAAAAACTATTTTCATTATAGTGAAAATTGCATAGATACAGAGGTAGAATGGAAGAAAAAAAAAGGAAATACTTACCTGCGGAATTCTGCAACAAAATTCATATCATTCTTCTCTGCAAAACTTGGGCTGCACTAATCTCATGTAATAAAGGACTGAAAATTGAAGAGAAACGGTAGCGAAAGGCCTTAAAAAGTACTAATTTCGAGTATGAATACTCTGAGGTTGCCTAATAGCATCACCCGCTCCGGTATTTTATTGCCTGTCTCAGGGGCTCCGTCGACCGTCGTTCTAACAGTGGGCAGGGTCAAAGGTCACGGATATTGGTTTACGCCCGGGCTTAACTAAGTTATCACTTTTAGAGAGAAGGTAAACTGCTGTGAATAGATAAAGGCAACATACACAGATCAGATATCAGATAACACATTGCTGAGTCAAATACAAACATAGAACGCTTAAATGTGCACATTGCAAGGTCAAGTGTAAACAGTGAAAATTCATTTTTCAAGATAATACAAAATAAAATACCCCATAACAACTTCAAACGTAGCAGTAATTAATGAAGTTTATTGATGAAAAGGAGCTACAGAACTTCTCTTGTACACGCACTTGGCTTCAAGGAATCCATTCCATATTGTTCACCCATGGGAGTGCCGGTAAACTGGGTAAGCCCTGTGCAATCAAGCCGAGACAAAAATAATATTACAGTAATCTGAAGAATTTGTTTTTATAGTGTGAGCTGGATATGCATTTACGGTTGGACTAGACGTGCAATATGTTATTTGATTCTGCATGATACATTTATTGCGCAGAAAATGCGTAATGTATTGGAACTTCCTTTGAAGCGTTATTCCAAATTAATATTATGTGGTATTTGATCTTGCTATGTGGTATTTCTATTTGAGCCTGACAGGCCATAGAAACGTTTGACAGTGTCTTCGGTAACCTGAGTAGAGCATTGTCTAACACGACTCCCTAGTAGTAGTCCTGGGGTGAAATTGGACAAATGGCTGAGTCATGTAACTGCAGCGGAAATTAAAAGGAGAGTAGACTGTGGTACTGGCGGCTTGGTGAAATAATTGTATAGACCTACACCTGAGGAATTACGCCCGGTGATCACGTGATATAATAGNCATATAGTTTTAAATACAAACATAGAACGCTTAAATGTGCACATTGCAAGGTCAAGTGTAAACAGTGAACATTCATTTTTCAAGATAATACAAAATAAAATACCCCATAAGAACTTCAAATGTAGCAGTAATTAATGAAGTTTATTGATGAAAAGGAGTTACAGAACTTCTCTTGTACACGCACTTGGCTTCAAAGAATCCATTCATATTGTTCACCCATGGGAGTGCCAGTAAACCGGGTAAGCCCTGTGCAATCAAGCCGAGACAAAAATATTATAGTAATCTGAAGAATTTGTTTTTATAGTGTGGTATTTGAGGTGGATATGCATTTACGGTTGGACTAGACGTGCAATATGTTATTTGATTCTGCATGATACATTTATTGCGCAGAAAATGCGTAATGTATTGGAACTTCCTTTGAAGCGTTATTCCAAATTAATATTATGTGGTATTTGATCTTGCTATGTGGTATTTCTATTTGAGCCTGACAGGCCATAGAAACGTTTGAGAGTGTCTTCGGTAACCTGAGTAGAGCATTGTCTAACACGACTCCCTAGTAGTAGTCCTGGGGTGAAATTGGACAAATGACTGAGTCATGTAACTGCAGCGGAAATTAAAAGGAGAGTAGACTGTGGTACTGGCGGCTTGGTAAAATAATTGTATAGACCTACACCTGAGGAATTACGCCCGGTGATCACGTGATATAATAGGAGAGCATGAACAGGCCGACCAGAACACGTGGGCCTGTCTGGTTGTCAAGTTTACAAAGCAGAGGTGGTAAAACAACCCCAAGGCGACCAACGCCATTCAAAGGACACAGTGCCTCGAGGATTTGCACGAAAGTTGACTCCGCAGATAGCAGATAGCTTCGCTGTGATAGGTGAAACGCTGATATGCAAATTGGTAAATGATTTTTTACATAGGGGTTAGTTTGAAGAGGATTACAGTAGAGAAGGTAGTACAGTACTCTGGTACACTTGTAACAAAATTTGGCTTAATCCACGTTTGTACATTGTATTATCTTTTTTGCAATGTCTGATAAAGCAATACTTGCCACTATAATTATGCCACAAGAGTTTATCACGAACGGAAGGGTGCTCAATGGGGGTAGTGTGACCGCCATTTTGCACCTTGTTGCTCAGAACAAAGAAAATGAAGTAAGGAATGGCGTAAACCGAGTTTCTTACGTGTTACAGCATTTTAATACAATATCGCCTTTGATGTTGAGAACTTAACAAAGAAATGGTGCTTAAAAAAAACATTTGAAACTTTGCTTTCTCTAATTTAAGAAAAAGCCCAAACTTCAATAAAAACATCAGTAGATGTGAGACTAAGAAATATTGGCATACACGAGCGTCCATTTGCTGTCCTTTAGTAGCAAATATATGATTGTTTTAGATTTTTTTTCATTCACAACACTTGTATGTAATATTCAAATTTGCAAAAATGCGTAGTAACAAATACATTTTATATTTTGTGATTAAGTGGTGCGTCCTAAATTATGCCACAAAAGTTTACCATAATCAAACTGGAAGAACTGGCCTGTTAAGTGGACAATGGTCAGCAGGAGTAAGTGACCACCGTTTAGTACACTGTTACCAAAATCAAAGAAATAAAATTAGAAATCACATCAACTTCATATATAGCTTTAACTTTAAGATGAGGTTAAGATTATTATTTTTTTTTTTTTGTCAAGGCTCAAACGATTAAATTGTAAAGAAATCGAAATTGGAGAGCGTTTTTCTAAACCTCTTTATTGGACCATTCAGGAATTTTTAGAAAAATGAATAAAATCATTTTACTTTCAAATTGAGATCTATCATCGGCAAGAATATGGCATCAGACACAACCGGATGCTCTCCTATCATTAGAGCTTGCATCCAGTCGGACCGTCCGGGGCGTGGAGATCTCAAGGGCCAAGACACTATCCACATGAAGTCCAGTTCCGATATTTCATCCTCAACCTTTGTGTCTTGGAGATAGACTATGCAAAAGTCACAACTGCGAGCCCATTCCATTGTGATCTGTAAAATTGAACTGCCAAAACAGTCTGAAACAGTATTTCCGTCATCACTGTTTTTAACGCCTCCCCACTACTTTCCTTTTTGATGTGTGTTCAGATTTTCCACAAAACATGCACTGCTTCAAATAGTCAAAAGCTTCACTTGATCTTAGTTTCTTCTTTGCGATAGCGCATTCTTGCGCCGTAGAAGTTCCTGTCTTTCTAGAGCTGAGACTCTTTTTTGCCTGTGTATTGTAGTCGGTTTTGTTTTTGGGGTTTTTTTTACGTATACATTGGCCTGTAACTGTTGTTGCTTGTCAGAGTTAAATTAGTATCTTTATCAACTTCTTCGCTGCGCATGTTGCAGGGGAAGTCTCCAAGGCTGAAGAACAAGTCGCTGGAATAAGTCTTTACAACTCTCTTTGACCTGTCAGCAAGGACGCAGGGAAGGTCTGCAGCATTGTTGTCCCAGGTCCTTGGATATCACAGCTTTTACATTTCAAAAAAGAAGCAAAAGTATCTATTATCATCCTCTTTATCGATTCTGGGAGCCATAAGAGTGGGTAAAAGGTCTTTTGTTCCTCAAAAAAATTACAGAGATTTTCCTAGGTCTGCCCTATTTCTGTCCTGAAAGTGGGTTGCAGTTGCTTCAAACATCACCTCCCATCTTGCTACATTTCTTGCCTTTGCAGGCCGTTAAAAGCCAGTAAATTGTCAAGCTGGCTTTTGAGCAGCTTCTGGTTTGCTACTGCATGCTCACTGTTCCAAAGACTTTATGCTATTGCCCGAAACTGTGTGATTCTTCCTTTGGACGGTGCCGGACTGGAAGAGCGGCTGCTTTCATCTGAAGTGAACTCATAGCTTGCATCCCCACTAAGAATTCCCAGCAGCTTCATCTGGTGCATTCAGTGGCCCATTGTCAGACGAGTCAGTTTGCTGAACTGCTGATGTCACAATAGGGTCCTTTTTTCACTAGGAGGCTCCTTATCTGATGAGTCAAACTTGGCGGTGATCTCTTATGCAACGACACTGAGGTATACACTGTCAAAACCATCACGATTCATGTCGGTAGACTGTAACGAAAATTAAAAAGTATCCAAATATAACATTATGTTATAAAATATAATTACAGTATTTATTTTGTTTTGAATTTAGGTTGCCACATCCATCCTCTCCTGTTCCACAAACACACACATTCATTTATCTTTTTTTTTCTCTTTTTCTGTTGGAACAGAGAGAGATAGAGGGAGAGAAAGGAAGAGAGAGAGATAGAGAAAGAGATGGAGAGAGAAAGAGAGAGAGAGAGAGGGGGAGAGAAAGGTGTGAATAGAGAACTAGTGGCGAGAGAAGGAAGGAAGGTAGACAGTCTGAAGAAAACCAGAATACACACACATGAGCAGCATTAAGAAGATGAAATTGATCTACTTACATGAATGTTATCGTCTGATGAGAGCTTCTATTGTTGACCTGCTGAAGTTCTGATAGATTTCCTTCTGGAAACTACTGTGAAAAAGCTCGGTACCAAGGGCCGCACGAGCAGTTTCTCTTGTATTCGCGATTGTCACATAGAACATTTGAAGTAGTAGTTATTGGTAGGATGGTTTCAAAAATGAAGATAAGCAGGACTAGGGAGGTCATATAAAGCCACAGTATAGTTCATACTATACTAAGAATCCCTACTAGGGTAGAGGTTCTGGGTTCAGTACTACCCACTCCAGAGTAGTACATTGTCTCGGTGTTGCTCCACTGTATTTTACACCTCACCTTCCACTCCATGTCTGTAAGCAAGCATGAGGAAAAAGCTATTGTGGTCACGGGGATTTAATTGTTAAGTTAATGCCTTTAGGTCAAAGGTGACACTAAATTTGTCGCCGTGCCGTCTGTTAGAAGTAAGAACAAACCCGGGTGAATAAATTAAATGTTTGCCTTTCTGTTTTGTACTGAAAGATACATGACGGTTCCTGTGTGTGGTGTTTTACTATGAAACTATGCAGTTAAAGCCATCGCTTTTTCTCACTCAATTCTATACACAACATCAATACCATTGTTAAGTCTATTGAGAGTATAGAATGCGAGGCGGGATCTGGTGTTACAAGCTGAACTGACGAACAAATGAAACATGGAAAACTCAGTTAGATCTAGTTACACTGATCAAGAGTGAATTTTCGGAGTTCAGATCAAGAAGAAAGATTCTACGAGCAGCCTGAAAGCATTCTTTTATTACACTCAATGGAGTAGTTAAAGAATAGTAACATGTAGATTCTCAGTTACTGTCTTTGCGCATCATGAAGTCTGAAAGTTGTCCAATTTCTTCCTGCGCAAAAACCTTATCGTGAAATACGGGTTTTGCGCACGCAGAAATCAGTCAGTATTCTAGCTCGCGGTCCTGCACAGAAGCCGTAACGCGAGGTAAGGCCTTTGTGCGGGCAGGTTTCGTGCTATGTTCAAGATTGTGAGCCTGCCCAAACGCCGTAACGTGAGATACGGTTTTTGCGCAGTCACGGAAATGCCGACTACAGATCTCTTTGTCACTGAATTTCACGACACGGCTTTTGCGCAGCCTTCATTAACGGCAATATTTGTTACGGTTTTTGCATCCTAATTAATAATTAGGTCATTAATTAAGATACTCGGAAATGGACTTCATAGAAGCATGCAGCACACAAAGACGAAACAGAATATGTAAAAAAGTAAAATTCATAAAATTT